>JAQQSK010000020.1:16224-44167 GCA_028658325.1 Potorous gilbertii
AGCAAAAGCAGAAATAGATCTAATCAAAAGGGATAAGGATGAAAACTATATCCTGCTAAAAGGCACCATAGACAATGAAGCAATATCATTAGTAAACATGTATACTTCAAGTGATATAGCATCCAGATTCTTGGAGGACAGGTTGGGGGAGCTGAAGGAAGAAATTGACAGCAAAACTATACTAGTGGGGGACCTCAACCTCCCTCTTTCTGAACTTGACAAATCTAACCTCAAAATAAACAAGAAAGAGGTTAAGGAGGTAAATAAAACTCTAGATAAGGTAGATATGATAGAACTTTGGAGAAAACTGATTGAGGATAGAAAGAACTATACCTTTTTCTCAGTGGTACATGGAACATTTACAAAAATTGACCATGTACTAGGACATAAAAATCTTACAATTCAGTGCAGTAAGGCAGAGATAATCAATGCATCCTTCTCAGATCATAATGCAATATAATTATATGTAATAAAAGGCCATGAGAAGATAAAGCAAAAATCAATTGAAAACTAAATAATCTAAATCCTTCTACCGTCTTTTTTTCCCCCTTTTCTGTGCATTTTCCCAGCCAGCTACTTGACTTCTGAGATTCCTCTCCACCCCCACCTATATCCACCCAACTAGTGCTTGGTTGAGGTCTGAGATTCAAATGCTGCTCCCCAGCCTCAGGGCTTTCAGTGGTGGGTGTGGCTGCTGTTCAATGTGAGCTTAAGTTCTGGTGCTCAGGTGTGGGTGGGGCCACCTCCCAGGCTCAGTTCCCTCAGAGGATTTATGTGGAGACCTTCAGTAATGGAGTCAAACTCGTGCCTGCTTTGATAGCTCCTGTTTGCTGCTTCCCCCCGCTGCTGCCTCCCAAGGGAGCCTGAGTTATGGAGACACCCTGACCCCCTCTCGGCCAGTCCACAAGGCTCTCTCACTGACCTGTAGTGCCTGTGGGTGGAGAGACCTTCTCGGCCACCAGAGATTCTGTCCCTGAAGCCTGCTCAGATTTCCTTCCTTCAGTGCTTCGCGGCCAAGGCAGGGCTGGCCTCTGTTTGGGGTGCGGTGCATGACAGACCTTCGGTGTCAGTTTTTCAGGGCTGTCTGGAACATAAATCTCCTCCACTCTGTTGTTGTGCAGCTTCTGCTGCTCCAGAATTTGTTGGGAGTTCTTTTTTACAGGTAATTTATGAGCTGTGGGTTCAGAGCTAGCATATGTGAATCTTTCTGCTCTGCCATCTTAGCTCCTCCCCCCCACCCCCAGCCTACATTTTCAAAAGAAACTAATAAAAGTTTGTTACCCTTAAAAACAAAAACAAAAAAAATAAAACCGAATTGCACAGGACCTTGAAGCTTCTACATTAAAAGATCAAAGGAACTGGAATACGATATTCCATAAGGAAAAGGAGCAGTAACTACAACCAAGGATTACTTACCCAGAAAAGTTGAGCATAATATTTCAGGCAAGGAGGTGGACATTCAATGAAACAAGGGATTTCCAGACCTTCCTGATGAAAAGGCCAGAACTCAAAAGAAAATTTAGTCATGAAATGCATGTCCCAAGAGAGGAATCAAAAGGTAAATGTGTGTGTGGGGAGGGGGAACCGTGTTACACAATAGGAGCAAACTGTTTATATCCCTATAAAGGAAGATGATACTTGTTAATCTTGAGAATTTCATATTTATTATGCAATATGAAAGGGATATACATAGAAGGAGTGGGTATAAATTAAATGATGTGATGATAACAAATGTGATTTAAGAATATGAAGGGATTGTAATGGGAGATGTGAAAAGGAGGATGCAGAAAAAAATGAATTCCATCACAGGAAGAGGCACAAAAATATATTGAAATAGAGGGAAAGAGGGGTGGGAGATGAGTATTGTTTGAGAGGTACTCTCATTTCATTAGATTCAAGGAGGGTACAATAAACTTAGTTAAGTATAGAAATACAACTAACTCTATAGGCAATAGGAGGAGAAGGGGAAAAAAGGGAGGAAGTCTAAAAGAGAAGGAAGAAGTAGTAAGGGATAAAAGGATTAAAAGGGAGTGGGCCTGAAAAAAGGGAGGGAAGACTGAGGGAGGCAGTGGTCAAAAATTTAAACTCTATTGGGGAGAGGAAGGGAGAAAGGAGAACTAAAAGCATAAACTAGGGGAAAGGGTATAAAGGGAAAGCCACAAATAGTAATCATAAATGTGAATTTGAATGGGATGAACTCTCCCATAAAACGTAGATGAATAAAAGAATGGAATAAAAACCATAATCCAACAGTATGTTGTTCACAAGAAACACATTTGAAAAGGGGCGATATATGTAGGGTAAAGGTAAAAGGTTGAATCAGAATTTATTACACTTCAGCTGATGTAAAAAAAGCAGGGGTAGCAATCCCAATCTCAGACAATTAGATTTAGATCTAATCAAAAGAGATAAGGAAGGAAACCACATTCTGCTAAAAGGCACCATAGAAATGAAGCAATATCATTACCAAACATATATGCTCTAATTGGTATAACATCCAAATTATTACAGGATAAGTTAAGGGAGTTATAGCCAGCAAAACTATGCTATACTATACTATGCTATGCCATACTATACTATACCATACCATACTATATTATACTACACTACACTGCACTACCCCTCACTATGCTATGCTATACTCAACTCTACTCTACTCTGCTCTACTGTACTCTACTCAACTTTCCCCTCTCTGAAACTGATAAATATAACCTCAAAAATAAACAAGACAAAAGTAAAGGAGGTGAATAGAACTGTAGATATGATAGATCTCTGGAGACAACTGAATCAGGATAGAAAGGAATGCATCTTTTCCTCAGTGGTACATGGCAAATATACAAAATTTAACCATGTACTAAGCCAAAAACCCCTCACAATCCAGAACATAAAGGCAGAGATGGTCAGATCATAATTCAATCATACTTATATGGGGTCGTGGAAACATAAACCAAAAACTAATTAGAAGCTAAACCTATTCCTAAAGAATAAGTGGGTTAAACAATAAATTATAGGAACAATCAATAACTTCATTTAAGAGAATGACAATAATAAGACAACCTATCAAATTTTGTGGGACACCACAAAAGCAGTTTTTAGGGGAAGTATCATATCAATGAGTGCCTACATGAATAAAACGCAAAAAGAGGAGATCAATAATTTGGTCCTGCAGCTGAAAAAAAAAATCAAAAATCCCTAGGTAAATAACAAATTAAGAATACTGAAAACCAAAGGAGAGATTAATAAAATTGAAATTAAGAAATTAAGAAAACTACTAAACATAAATAAAACTAAGAGTTGGTTTTATTTTAAAAAACCCTACAAAATTGATAAACCTTTGGTCAATTTGATTAAAAAAAAAAGAGGAAAACAAAATTACCAATATCAAAAATGAAAAGGGTGAACTCACTTCCAGTGAGCAGGAAATTAAAACAATAATAATAAAGTACTTTCAAAATGAGATGGATGATTATTTTAAAATATACAAATTGCCCAGACTAATAGACAAGGAAGTTGAGTATTTAAATAACCCTGCCTCAGAAGAAGAAATTGAACAAGCCATCAATGAACTGGCTAGGAAAAAATCTCCAGGGCAAGATGAATTCACAAGTGAATTCTATCAAACATTTAAAGAACAGTTAATTCCAATATCATATTGACTGTTTGGGAAAACTGGGGAAGAAGAAATCCTCCCAGATTTGTTTTATGATACAAATATATCTCTGATACCTAAACCAAGAAGAGCCAAAACAGAGAAAGAAAATTATAGACCAATTTCTCTAATGAATATATACGCAAAAATTTTAAACAAGATTTTAGCAAAAAGAATACAGCAATTAATCACGAGAATAATACGTTATGATCAGGTAGGATCTATACCAGGAATGCAGGGAAGGTTCAATATTAGGAATACTATTAACATCACTGATCAGATGAACAACAAAATTAGCAGAAACCACATGGTTATCACAATAGATGCAGGAAAAAAATTTTTGACAAAATACAAGACCCATTCTTATTGAAAACACTGGAGAATATAGGAAGAAATTGAACTTTCCATTAAATAATAAGCAGTATGTATCTAAAATCTTCAGCAAGCATTATATGAAATGGGGATAAGCTAGATACATTTCCAGCAACATCAGGGATGAAACAAGGACGTGCATTATCACCACTATTATTCAATATGGTACTAGAAATGTTAATTGTAGAAAGAAGAGAAGCAAAAGAAATTGAAGGAATCAGAAGAGGCAAAGAAGAAACAAAGTTATTACTCTTTGCAGATGATATGATGATATACTTAGAGAATACCAGAGAATCAAGTAAAAAACTACTTGAAATAACAAACAACATTGGCAAAGCTGCAGGTTAAAAAGTAAAACCACACAAATCTTCTGCATTTCCACATATTACTAACAAAGTCCAACAGCAAGAGACAGAAAGAGAAATCCTATTTAAAGCTATGGGAGACACGCTAAAATGTTTGGGAGTCTACCTGTCAATACAAATTCAAGGACTATAAGAACACAATTACAAAACACTTTTCACACAAATAAAGTCAGATCTAAATAAGTGGAAAAACATCATTTGCTCAAGGATGAGCTGAGCCAATACGATAAAAATGGAAATTCTACCAAAAATAATTTTCTTATTCAGTGTCATACCAATCAGTCTATCAGATAATTGTATTCTAGAGCTAGAAGAAAAGTATCAAAATTCACCTGGAAGAACAAAACGTCCAGAATATCCATGGAACTTATGAAAAGAAATGCTAGGGAATGTGTCCTAACTCTACCAGATTTCAAATTTTATTATAAAGCAGCAATTATCAAAACCACTTGGTTCTGGCTAAGGAACAGAAGGTTAGAACAGTGCAATATGTTAGGTACTCAAGACACTGTAGTCAATAAATATATCAATCTACTGTTGATAACCTCATGGACCCCAGCTTCTGGAATAGGAACTTACTGTTTGACAAAAATTGCCTGGAAAACCGTATAACAGTATGGAGGAAATTAGCCATAGACCATTGCCTGACACCATACATAAGAATAAATCCAAATGGATATATGATCTAAGTATAAAGACTGATACTATAAACAAATTAACTGAACATGAGATAGTTCAGATTTATGGAGAATGGAAGAATTTTTGACCAAACAAGAGATAGAAAACATTATGAAGTACAAAATGGATAATTTTATTACATTAAATTGAAAAGTTTTTGCACAAACAAACCCAATGCAATTAAAATCAGGAGGTAAGCAGAAAACTGGGAAATAATTTTTCCAACTAGTGCTTGTGATAAAGGCCTCATTTCTAAAACATGTAGAGAACTGAGTGAAATGTACAAGAATACAAATCATTCCTCAACTGATAAATGGTAAAATGATATGAACAGGTGGTTTTCAGGGGAAGAAATCAAAACTATCTATTGTCATGTGAAAAATGCTCTAAACCATTATTGATTAGAGAGATGCAAATCAAAACAACTCTGAGATATCACGCCACACATATCAGATTGGCTAACATAACAAAACAGGATGATGATAAACATTGGAGAAGATGTGGGAGAGTAGACACACTAATTCATTGTCTGGAGAGCAATTTGGACCTATGGTCAAGCGGTTACAAAAATATACATATCCTTTGACCCAGCGATACCACTTCTAGTACTGTATCCCCAAATGAAATTAAAAATGGTAAAATGTCCCATATATAAAAAAAAAAAATTTGCAGCCGAAGTCTTTGCGGTGACCAAATCAAGGGGATGTCCATCATATATGGAATGGTTGAATAAACTGTGGTATATGTATATAATGGAATAGTATTGTACTATAAGAAATGATGAAAAGAAGAATTCAGGGAGGCCTAGAAAAACTTGTATGAACTGATGCTGAGCAAAAGGAGCAGAAGCAGCAGAATTTTATACACAGCAATATCCACAGTGTGAGAGGATTATTTTTCTGGTACACTTAGAACTTCGCTGAAATGCAAGGCCTTAAAATATTCTCAATGGTTTCTTTCATTTTTTTGTAACATAATAATTGATATTTATTTGCAAATTGTTTTACAGACATTATCTCATTTGATCTCTACTCCAATACTGAGAGGTGGATGCTAAAGAAATTATCAGCCTCATTTTATAGATGATTACTAAACCAAACCACTTTCCCATATCCATCCTCATTTGGAGAACCATGTTTCCATTTTCATTACAATATACATATACATGTAATAAATTGGTCATTGAGTTTCCCAAACAACCATAATAATCTCTTTAGAAAGCTCTCCTCCCACTCCATTTCTCTCTCACCATTTACCTTGATTTGTTTTAAGATATGATCTCATCCTATTCAATTCACTCTGTGCTCTGTCTCTGTGTGTGCGTGCATGTGTGAATGTGTGTGTGTGCACACTTGTACATGTATGTGTGTACATGTGTGTATCTGTGTGTGTGTAATCCTACCAACTACCCAGATACTGAAAAGTTTCAAGAGTTACAAATATTATCTTTCCATGTAAGAATGTAAAGAGTTCAACTTTGGTAAGTCCCTTATGACTTTTCTTTGCTGCTTACTTTTTCATGCTTCTTCTCATTCTTGTGTTTGAAAGTCAAATTTTCTTTTTCGGCTCTGGTCTTTACATCAAGAATGCTTGAAAGTCCTCAGTTTCATTGAAAGACCATATTTTCCCCTGAAGTATTAAACTCAGTTTTGCTGGGTAGGTGATTCTTGGTTTTAGTCCTAGTTCCTTTGACTTCTGGCATATTCTATTCCACGCTCTTCGATCCCTTAATGTAGAAGCTGATAGATCTTGTGTTATCCCGATTGTACTTCCACAACACTGGAATTATTTCTTTCTAGCTGCTTGCAATATTTTCTCCTTGACCTGAGAACTCTGAAATTTGGCCACAATGTAGCTAGGAGTCGCTCTTTTTCCATGTCTTTCAGGCGCTGATTGGTGGACTCCTTGAATACTTATTTTGCCCTCTGGTTCTAGAATATCAGGGCAGTTTTCTTTGATAATTTCATGAAGGATGATTTCTAGGCTCTTTTTTTGATCATGGCTTTCAGGTATTCCCATATTTTTTAAATTGTCTCTCCTGGATCTATTTTCCAGGTAAGTTGTTTTTCCAATGAGATATTTCACATTCTTTTCCATTTTTTCATTCTTTTGGTTTTGTTTTGTGATTTCCTGGTTTCTCACAAAGTCATTAGCCTCTATCTGTTTCATTCTAATTTTGAGAGAACTATTTTCTTCAGTGAGATTTTGAACCTCTTTTTCCACTTGGCTAATTCTGCTTTTGAAAGCATTCTTCTCCTAATTGGCTTTTTGAACCTCTTTTGAAAATTGAGTTGGCCTATTTTTCAAGCTGTTATTTTCTTCAGTATTTTTGGGGTCTCCTTTTGCAAGTTATTGACCCATTTTTCATGCTTTTCTTGTAACTGTCTCATTTCTCTTCCCAGTTTTTCCTCCACCTGCCTAACTTGATAGATATCCAGTGCTCTCAGTCCATGGAAGAGCTCAAAAAGGATTTTGAGGCCTTGACTCCTCTTTCTTTTCCTGATGGTAAACATTGTTCTTCTTCATCAGAAAGGAAGGGGGGAATCATCTGGTCTCTAAGAAAGTAACCTTCAATGGTCTTATATTTTTCCCTATTTTGGGCATTTTTCCAGCCAGTTACTTGACTTCTGAGATTCCTCTCCACCCCAGCCCAGATCTGCCCAGCTAGTGTTTGGGTCTGAGATTCAAATGCTGTTCCCCAGCCTCAGGGTTTTCGGTGGTCAGCCTGGCTGCTATTCAGAGCAAGATTAAATCAGGTTCTCAGGTGGGGGCAGGGCAGCCTCCCAGGCTCAGTTCCCTCAGAGGGTTTATGTAGAGACCTTCTTCTAATGGAGCTCTTCTGAGCTCCTGCCTGTTCTCAAAGCCTCTGGCCACTGTTGCCTCTGCTGCTGCCTCCCAAGGGGGCCTGAGTTATGGAGACACCCCACTTCCCTCTCGGCCAGCCCAGATGTTTTTCTCACTGACCTGTGCGTCTGTGGGTGGAGGGACCTTCGTGGCCGCTGGAGATTCCATCCCTGAAGCTTGCCCCATTTGCTCCTGTCTTTGCCATGAGGCTACGGAAGGGCTGGCTCCGGTCCTATCTGCTGCATGATGGATCTTTGGGATCAGTTTTTCAGGGCTCTCTGGAATGGAAATCTCCTTCACTCTGTTTCTGCCAGACTTCTACTTCTCCAGAATTTGTTGGGAGTTCTTTTTACAGGAGATCCATGGGTTGTGGGTTCAGAGCAAGCATATATTTACCTTTCTACTGTGCTGTCCTGACTCCTCTTCCCAATGGTTTCTTAAGACAAAATGCCTTCGAAATCCAGAGAAAGAACTATGGAGTTCAGTCACAGAATGTAGCAGATCATTTTCTTTTGTATTTCATTTCGGTTTGTTTTGTGATTTTTCTCATTCATTTTAATTCTTCTATGCAACATGACTAAGGTGAAAATGTATTTAATAAGAATGTAGTGTAGAACCTATATAAAATTGTATGTGACTTGTGGAGGGAGGGGGGAGAATGGGAGGAAGGAGGGGAAGGGAAAAATCTAAGTTATTTGGAAATGATTTTATAACACTAAAAACAATTAAAATTAGAAATGAAAGTTATAGAGCTAGAAAAACTTGAATGGAAGTTGTAGAAGGCCAAAAATTTAACCAAAATAAGAAATGAAAAACCGCTTTAAATGATTATAATTGACCAACCCAGAAGTTTATGATAGGTTAGGAGGTATTAGATTCTCTTTACTGAAGATCTTTCTTTGTAAGTCGAGTGAATATAAATCAGAAATAATATGGAAGGGAATTCTTGTTATCTAGCATCTTGATTCAAAAAGTGGTTCTCAAAATATGACTCATAGACCCTTTCAAGTTTCCTAGAAATTTCAGATTTATGAGGTCATTGTCATGAATTAGATTAGGACTGTCCCATTTTTGTTTACATATTAAAACAAACTTCCTTTTTCCAACCATATATCTCACTACTGTGGTCAGATTTGGTGTATGTATTTTAAACAAAAGAATGTATCATAGCAGATTGAATGCAAAAATTGGATGTTATTGACTCTCTTCCTTTAAGACTAGTTAGAAACATGAAGAAATGTAAAACAATGTGACTTTTCTCATGAGTGTTTTTCCCCTGAATCGTAGTTAATTTTTATAAACTATGTGGCTTAGTTTAACATATAAGAGGTTTTATGATCATTTTAGGTTAATAAATGAATATTTAAAATTCAACAGTTTCAATTTCTAACATGTTAAATTTTGAAAAATATAATCCACATAAATAAAACTACCTTGAGGTCCTCAATAATTTTCAGACTATGAAGGAATCCTTAGTTCAAAAGGTTGAGAACTACTGAATTAAATAATGTTTTCTAATTATGAGATTCTGTGTTTCTTCAACTTGTCTTAAATCAGTTTCCCTTCTTTGATGATTTTCATTTTTTTTGTGAAACTCCCTAGAATGAAAGAATATAATTTAGAATCTTAGAGTACTATAACTGAAGGACATCTGCCCCCAAAATTCCAGCAAGAAGGATAAATTCCCTCTCCAACTTCCCGGAAAACCTGCTTGAATAATCCTGATGTTTCATAACCCATCTCAGAAAATAGTCTATTTCATTTTCAAATTAATTTTAGGTAACTCTTCCCATTGATTGCTTTCCCCTGTCTATTTCGAAAAAGAATATCTTTCCATTTTTGGGGATGGAAAAGGCAATAATGAAATCAAGAGATTTGTTTCAAAAACCACAGGAAAAAAGAGATACGTGTAAGAAGGATGGAGTAGAGCAAGCAATTCCCATGGTAAGAGATTATTCTTACTGCTATTATTTTTGTTATTGTAGACATTTACTGACAGACAATATGCCCACAAAAATTTATTAGGTTCTTACTATGACACAGTATTGTGTTTTCTTTCAAAAGGTTAAAATACTGACTATGGATAGAAGTCTCAGCATCTTAAATGAATAGAGTGAAAGTAAAACATCACAAAGATGATGAAGAGTTATGAAAGGTACTAGAGATTTTTGTCAATTGTAATTACGTTTTCACTTTAAGAGTAAGAGAGATGCTCTTAAAGAGAATGGTTTTGTCTTAACAAAAACATTTTTGATCATTGCTTGAAAATAGTGAAGGAAAATTATGAAGAGAAGAAATGATTTATGACTCACTAAGTTAGATATTTTCCCATCTTTATAAATTTTCACTTATAAGAAAATTAAGTTTTGACAGTAATTATTATTTTTAATATTTCTCTTTGTGAAGGCTGCCATGTCTCAACCTCCATTGATATATGCATTATATATACATATATGTGTGCATGTTCATATATGCATAAACATATTATATGGGTGTACACACATACGTATGTATATAAACATATATATGCATACATAATCTCCTGACAAAGAACATTATTGGAAGTAACGTCTTATAATTTCGAAAATGGAGTTGTGTTCAACTAAATTCATGGAGTAAAAGTTAGCACAGAATTGGGAGATTTTAGTACTAGGTTTTCATTTCACTTCCAAAAATACCCATAGATTAGTTTCATTCTTTTAAAAAAAAATCATTGTCTTTCTTACAATATCAACATTGTTGCTTAGCTTTGTGTCATTATTGTGCCTTTGAAATTTATACTTTGTTTTTACAGCAACATGCATGGAAGAAAGCCCTAGTTCAAAATATGTTAATTTCCAAAATGCTGCCAATTTTTTTCTACTGTTCTTCCAGTTCATCCTTTATTGTTCAACTTGATATTTTATCTCTCCTCTTCTCTTGTAAGTCATAAGAATTTTCTCATCTCTCTGTGACACAGTACAAACAGTTCTTTCCCTTTGAAGGAGGACCAGTTCACTTCAAAACAACTCCTATCTTATTTCAGGGATTAGTCTCATTGTTGAACTTTTGCCTTGTCATAATGGTATCAAAAATTGTGTGGTATCTCTTTAGATAAATGAGTAAAAGAGCTTCTGTCCTTAGAATCTTCTTTTGATACTGTACCCACATGTCTGAGAAGTTCTATATCTGCAGTGTCTGAATGGCTGTGTGGACCATATCTCATTTACCAAGGAGCAAGTCCAAAATTTGTTCTTTCTGTTACACATTGAATAAATAAAGGTGACTGAAGTTCAACAAGATATTAAGGTCTTCTTTGGTATCTCACTGTTCTGAAATCAAGAAATATATATTGAATATCTACTCTTTGCACAGCATATTCTAAGCACTGATGTTTTCAAGATCCAACCTATTTTAAATTCTCTTTAGACTCTATCTATGAAAAGTAAAATACAGAATTTTAGCACTTCTCTGGAAACTTTAAGAGGAGAAATCACTTTCAGTTTATTTTAGAATAGTTCTATAAAGTATCAATTTTGCATGATTCAGATATTGTTGAGTATTTTTATGTGTTTCATGCCTATAGATAATTTGACAGTACAATAAGCTCCTTTTGATAGAGTTTGGTTCAAGAATGAACCTAAATTTCCCCATGTAAAAATTGGCAGGAGACCGAGAGACCTGGAACATAATGAAGTCCCATGGTTTATTCTTGAGGCCATAAGATAGGGGGTGGAAAGATAATTGGGGTGAAACATAAAGGTTTCATTTTCAGGATATAGTCTATACTTGAACAAAGATGTACTCAAACATATTTTCTCACAGGGAAACTTCATAAATGATATGATGAAAGCTAACTGGACGTTTCATAAATTTAAAAGCAAAGAAAGTCAAATTGAAAATTCCTATTTCTATATCTCCAAAATGTCAACTCAATCAGAAGATCACAAGTTAAAATCTGTGTCCAATTTAACATTATAAGGACTCAGGATGGGTATATTGAATAAAGAAGTTGTTTCCAAAGTGATATTACCCCAAGAGCACTGAAACTTAACTCCAAGGGCATATGATCAACCAATCGAAGACTGGGGAGATGGATATAATTTCACTTCAGTTCCCAAATCTGTCAATTGTCACAGTTGTCTCAAAGATAGTCATACTTGACCTTCAGTCATGTCCACCTAAAACTCCCCCACTCTATACTTTAACAAATGTGTCAAGCTTTCTACCTCCTGATCAGCATTCTAAATGTAATATAACCTCACCTCATCTTCATCAGCTCAAATGAGCCATTTGGAAAATCATTTCTCCCCCATAGCACCCCAGTAGGATAGGTTTACATGAGCTTACAGGGTACTATGTTAGAGAATTGACCTCAGAATCATGAAGACGTGGGTTTTAGCTTCCAATTCTGGCACATACTGGCTGTTTGAATCTGGAAAAATCATTTAAATTCTCAGTGTTTGAGGCAGAATTGACGTTATAGATTATAGCTAATTGGAATTGGTAGAGGGAACTCCTTAACTGATTGTTCCATGCACTGATGAATTCACTTATAGGAAACTATCTTATCCAATAAAAAAACTAAAATTGCATTATATAGAAAAATAACACTAGTGTTCCATTAACACACATGAATGGCTATATACAATGTGTATGTGTATGCACATATGCATGTGTGTGTGTGTGTTATTTAGTCAAACCATGTATAAATAAAAAATCCTAGATGGATTCTAAAGCCATTTTCTGCTTAGTGCTATTTATATAAACTACTAAGGAAACTAGAAAGGTCTCAGGAAAATCATTACAGTTAAAAAGAAATGAAAACATGAAAAAAAGAAGGAAAACATCCTTGAGGAGGTCCCTCATACTCTTCTAACTATAGTTGCTTCTGTTTTTCCCCTTTCTAGATGGCAAGTTCATATTTGAGCAAGACAAGACTGCTCAATGATCTTACCACATATTTTTCTCAAAGTATGTTGATTGAGGTCTGGATGAACCCATGCTTTCTCACCTAGATTCCTATGGAGAAGAAAGACTAAGCATATTACTATTTACGATTATTTCTGAGGCCCTATACATGACCTCAGAACCTGGAATTTGATCATGGAAAATCCCCTCTGAACCTACAGGTCATGCATAGACTGTGTAGTTCTATTGCTCTCGAAACTGAAGCAGATGCTAAGTGATGAAGTTAATGTTATTAGGGTTTATCAGGCAGAATTTTTGTTCAAGCTGATTTCAGAAACAAGTCTACATTTAAGGATAATCTATTCTTAATTATCTCCACTAACACATACAGAAACAGAGATGAGGAAAACTGAAATGTTTATAGCAAAAAGATCTTTTTGTATTGAGGTTTGAATATGGTGTGTGACAGTTTTTCTGGGAATTCACTGAAAACAAAAGAATGAAGCTATAATGTGAAGTGCAAACTCAGGAAGAGGTATTTTAACCTATTCCCATCCTATGTTTCTCCTCAAATTATCCCTTTAATTCTATTCCAAAACAAGAATAAATCAACATTAATTGTTATTTTAGCATTTTTAAGCCTTTTCTGAGATCCGAAGGGACAATAAGATGTCAACATGAACTAAAAAAAAATGAGTTTTGATGTATCAAGGAAGTTGTAATCAAGGACTTTTAACTGTCTTTAGCAAAGGTCTAAGACTGCCACAGAAGGAGAATTTACTAAGAGTTTTAAAATAAATTAACAAGATTTCTCATGAAGATTCACAGTTTGGAAATTTTTCTAAATGGTAACTGCCATTTTATGTGTACATATATGGATATTATCAGGGTTTCATGCCAGTTACCATAATTTTGTTGCTCCTACACATACATATGTACATATGTACACACACACACACACACACACATATATATACATATATATATATATATATATATATATATATATATATATATATATGTATAAAATCCTCCTGTCATAAATTCAGTGGAACTTCCCTGCCAGTAAAGCTCAAAGTAGCTTTACTATAGTTTGAGTGATTTGAACAAATGCAAAAATGAAATAACAAGTATTCTCAGTTTTTATATGATTTTTCACACACAAATATGTATATATGCATGCATACACATATGTATTGCTGGAGAAAAGAATGTCAACATTTACGTTCTTTTCATTCTTAAAGTGTTCCCAATAATCACCAAAAATTTCACCCTAAGCTATTTTAAAGTGATTGTAAAAGTTTATTAAGTTTTTAACTTTTTTTTCTTTGCAGTATAAAAAAGATTAGAGTTAAAGAACGGGAATGTTATAAAATGATGTGAAATTTGAGTTCACAGAAACAATCAGATGCAAAAGCAAAATTGGTAGAAAGTCAGAAAACTTAATTCAGTAAGACAAAAACAAAGAGACAGAGATGGAGATATAGTTGAGAAAGAGAGAGAGAGAGAGAGAGAGAGAGAGAGAGAGAGAGAGAGAGAGAGAGAGGCAGAGATATAGGGAGATAGAGACAGAGATACAAAGAACTAGAGAAAATGAGTCACAGAAAAGTTCATGTCAATTTCCCAGAACTTTTCAGAATTCATAAAGAGAACTCTGTCAGGTACAGCAAAGTCAAAAAGCTGAAGTTTTATTGAAGAGAGTCTGAAGTGTTAATATGGAGATATAATAATGCTGTCTGTTTCCATCTTCAGTGTCTGTTACCAGAGGCAGAAAGAGTCATGAGTTGTTTAATAAATATGGGAGACAACTCTGTGCATGATTTTTGTGACTAATGACATAGGTTGGTTTTTTGTTTGTTTTTTTTTTTTTACAGATTTTGCCCCACCACAAAGTATAAAACCACACTAAAGAATATGAAACACTTGCTTCTCTTTAAAGGTAGCTATTTGTAATTTGTCAGGTTAGAAGAGAGGGTATAAAATAGAAGTGACTTCTTTAATAATATCTGTCTTAAAATTATGCTATGATTTTGAAAGATAATGTCTTATTAGCTTCTATATGAGAGAGAAGAAAGACCTTTAAACCACTCAGGCACCTAAACTTCAGCTTGATTGCTCTGAAGTATAGTCTCTTTACTGAAATAAGAGACTTCTCCTAACATATGAATTGTTTTAATTTATAGCACAAAGGAAAGCTGGAAAGGTCAAACTTCTTAACTTTAGCTTGTTTCCTATTAAAAACAGAAACAGAAACTTCCATTTATGACCCAATTTTATTTCTTCAAACTTCGGTCATGTCTATATCTAGAGGTAATAAGAGCTATCATGTGACAATCAAAAGTAAAAATGAGAGCATATACCATCTAAACATTTCTTATTATAAGTCAAACCATTAAATGATCAAACCCTTTTCACTCCCAAAGGAACAGTTACATGTTCAAAATGTGAAAGCTAATAATATATGTCTGAAAGGGGAAAGAGCAAAGGCTAGGGGAGTATTTGGTTATTTTCCAAGCTATCAGGGAGGATTAGTTCAGGATGAGAAGAATAAAGTTCTTCAGAGAGAAGAAAAATTTTGAAGAAGCATAGGGAAAGCTCAAGTGATCAGGATGTTGGAAGTGGAATATGCGACACAGAGAAAGAAGGAAGAACAAAAGAGGACTGGCTATGGATTAGATTCTTCACAATGGAGGGTGGGCCTACTAAGAAAGAAGCAATTGCCTTTGCTTTAAGGAATGATGACAGGATTTTTGTAGGTGTACCCATAAGAACATAAAGTACTAGGAAGGAAAGAGAAGATAATTACTGATAAAATGGTGACTCCCTATTAAGTGTTAGGAAAGCAAACATTTGTTGAACTAGCATTAATATCTAAGAGGTCTGTGAGGTTTTGGAGGTATCCATTTGGGATGTTATAGAGAAGGTAACAAGGCATGTCAAACCTGGTGTCCACTACCCACTTCTGGCATTCTATATGGTAGTGAATTCTAAAAGCATACCAGAGAGAATTGCTCAGAAACATGTAATCTGAGCCCTTTTAGACATTAATAACCAAGTATACCCAACTCTTTGCTCTCTGCCCTTCCAGAACTAAATGTATCTTTTACTACATTTGTTTTCTTACTTGACAGACATATGTGGACAATTTCCACATCATTTTCTTTTGTATTTTCAACTGAAAGTCATTCTGAATAGCTGCTCAAGTTTCTTGCCGTGTGTAAAGTAAGAGACATACTGCCATTCTGAGATGGAATCTGTAATTGAAATTTTACTCCTAATCAAAAGCAAAAAAAAAAAAGAGAGTGAGTGGGTGGAATAGTATCACATATAATACTCTGGAGAAGTATGATGGAGAACAGTGAGGTGACGATCAATACACCGAATTAAGAAAAGTTATATTATGATGTGATTATATGACAGACCACCTGGAGAGAAGGAAACAAATATAGATTAACCTTAGGAGAATCTGTATTTTACTTTTAGCATTATTTATGTTCTATCATATTAAAAATATCGGAGAGGCAAAACCAAAAGGAGAGGAAGCACTTCAAGTCACCTCTTTCAGCATTCCCAGCCAAAAAATTTTAAAACAAAACCTCAGCTTGACTTTTGAAGCAGAAGACTTCACTATAAGTCTAAATGAGACATTATTCAAGAAGAAGACCAACAAAACAATTTAGGAGTTTAGAAAAAGAAGCATATGAGTATGCCACAGAGAACCAGGCAACACCAGAGGTGAGTCTTTGAGGGAGGACAGCAGCAGCAGAACTGTCACCTCTTAATCTACCAGCTCACAGATTGTAAATGCATTGGACAACCGGTCAGAAGGACATCACAGAAGATCCCTGCACTAGCACTGAGCATAGGACTACATGTTATTTGCAACTCCATTGTCCACACCCACTTCTGACTTAGAGTTCCAAGGGAGAGAGGAGAGCTAGTACTTGTTGTCACAAAGAAGCAGGGACCTGAGGACTAATAGCATATTGGAGTACCCAAGAGCAGGAATCCTTCATGGGCAAGGACCAAAGTGAAGAATAGAAAATCTGTGACCAGACTTCTCTCCAGATCACACCACCTTCAAAGTATGGGAAAATTAGAAACCCCCAGAACTTGCAGTTAAAGCAGCAAGTACCCCCAAAGCATGAAGATTGAAACACTGCTGTATCCCCTCTGATGGCCCTGAAAAGGTGAGCAGAAACTAATTATATGTATATGCAAAATGTTGTTTTATAATACAGAGTGAGATCTGGTATGGCTGGGCCACCTTGGCATTTTTTTTATTCATTACTTCCCTTGATATGCCACATCTTTTGTTTTTCCAGATTGTTATTTTTTCTAGCTTATAAACAAAAGTTTAGTAGTTTGATCACTGTGGCAATGAGAAAATAAAGTAATTTAGGTAAAATAATTTGAATTCAATTCTCACAGACTAGCCAAGAAAAAACAAATGTTTCAGTTGTTTAGGTGTGATTTTATTTGTGTGAAAAGTGTTTTGGCATGGTGTTTATATAGTTCCTGCATCTATGTTGGCAAGAAGACCCATACATATTTTGTATTTGCTACAATTATTTTAAATGAAATTTCTCTTTCTATCTCATGCTGCTGAACATTTTGGGTAATATATAGAAATGAGGGTGGTGTATGTGTGTTTATTTTATATTCTGCAATGGTACTAAAGCTGCTAAATATTTCAATTAGTTTTAATTGAATTCACTAGTATTTTCTAAGTATATCATCATTTCATTTGCAAAATTGATAGTTTTTTTCTTCATTAGGTGTTACAATTCCTTCAATTTTCTTTCTTCTTTTATTGTAATAGCTAGCACTTCTAGTACAATGCTGAAGAGTGGTAATAATGGGCATCCATGCTTTACCCCAAGTTTTATTGGAAAGTCTTCTAGCTTATATACATTATAGATTGTGGTTGGTGATGTTTAGAGATAAATACTACTTATCATTTTTAGAAAACTCTCTTTATTCTTGTGCTTTCTAGTGTTTTTGTTAAGAATGGATATTATGTTTTGTCAAAAGCATTTTAGGCATCAATTGAGGTAATCATACGATTTCTGTTGATTTTGTTGCTGATATGGTTGATTATAATGATAGTTTTCATAAGACTGAACCAATCCTGAATTCCTGGTATGCATCCCACCTGGTTATAGTGTAGCGTTCTTGTGATATATTTCTACAATTTTCTTGATACTATTTTATTTAATTTTTTCATCAGTGTTTGTTATTAAAATTGGCTTATAACTTTATTTCTGTTTTTATTCTTACTGGTTAAGGTATAAGCACCAGATTTTTGTGATTAAAGATATTTGGTAGGATTCCTTGTTTGACCATTTTCCCAAATAGTTTATATATCATTCAAATTAATTGTTCTTGAAATGTTTGTTAGAATTTGCTTGTGAGTCCATATAGCCCAAGAAATTTTTTCATTAAGTAGTTCATTGAAGACTTGCTCAATTTCTCCAATGGTATTATTTACATATTTTATTATCTCTGCTAATCTGGGCAATTTATATATTTGTAAGTATCAAGTGAGCTTAGATTGTCAGACTTATTGTCATAAAATTGGACAAAATAGCTCCTAATAATGACTTTAATTTTGTCTTCATTTGGTGCTTTTTCATTTTTAATACATGTCATTTGATTTTCCTTGTCTCAGTTTGAATTAACCAATGGTTTATCCATTGTACTGTCCTTTTTCACAAAAGCAGCATCGAGCTTTATTAACTAGCTCAATGTAACTTTCATCTTTATTAATCATTGATTTCATATCAAGGATTTTCAATTTAATTGAGTGTCCATTTAATTGATCTACTCTATTCTTTTTTTACTGATGTAACTATTTAGAAATATCAGTTTTTCCTTAAATACTACTTTGACTGTATCTCATAAATTTTTATATGCTGTTTCAGTTGTCATTCTCTGATGAAATTATTGATTTTTAATGTCATTTCTTCTTTGACCCACTCATTTTTTAAGAATTATATTATTTGATTTTCAATAAATTTTAATCTGTTTTCATGACTCTTTAAGATATGCATTCAATATTTCTACTTTCCTTAATTTGTCTGGGAGATTTCTAAAGGCTAATACATGATCAAATACATGATATCATGTGCAACTGAGGGAAAAAAAGTATATTCATTTCTAACTCCATTAGAATTTCTCCTGAGGTTGATCATATCTAAATTTTCTAAAATACAATTCACCTTTTGAACTTCTTTCTTGTTTGTTTTCAGTTGTATATAACTAGTTTGAATGGAGAAAGTCACAATTAGACCAAAAAAAAGAAAGGAAATCAGAGAAAAAAAATTAGGGCAAGTTTCTCTGACAAAAATCTTACTTCTCAAATATATAGAAAACTGAGTCAAATTTATTAAAACAAATAGAACCATTCTCCAGTTGATAACAAGTCAAAGGATATAAATTTGTGGTTTCAAGAAGTAATTAAAGTTATCATTAGTCATGTGAAAAATGTTTTAAATTGTTATTTATTGGATAAATGTAAATTGAAATGCCTCTGAAATATCATTTCATACTTGTCAGATTGCTTATCATGCTAGAAAAGCAAAATGACAAGTACCGATATATATGTGTGTGTGTATGTATGTATATATACATATGTATATATAGATATGTATATACACATGTATATACCTATATACACAAAAATACATGCACACATATGTATATATGCATGTGTATAAGTGTATTTATATATGCATGTATGTGTATTTACATGCATATATTAATGCATCAATTTAGACAATCATATGATTTCTGTTGATTTTGTTATGGTCAATTATGATGACAATGTACGTTAATATATATGTGTTTATCTATGTGTGTGTATATATGCACACACATTTGTATGGTATATATCAGTTGATAAGGTTAAAATTTTACATGGATAAAATTTATTGCATATATACATATGCACATATGTATGTACATACATACACACATGAATAAAATGTATGTATGTTTATGTATGCATATGGGCATATTTTATATGTGTGTACATGTGTATGCATGTATATACACATACATATGTACATGTATACATTTATGCATCAATTGAGGCAACCATATGATTTCTATTGATTTTGTTACGTTCAATTATGCTGATAGCATATGCTAACATATGTGTACAGATATACACACTGTATATGATATATATCAGTCAATAAGATTAAAATTATATATGTATAAAATATATTACATAGATACATATATACACACACATACATATATACACACATATAATCTTCTCAGATAGAGGGGAGAGAGATAAAAAGAGAGACAGAAAGAGGGAGAAAGAGAGAGAGCAAGAGAGAGACAGAGTAGAGTAGCTCTTTTTGTGTTGTCAATCTTGTCAATTGGGCAATGTCTGAACAAATTGTGTCATATAATTGTAATGGAACACCATTACACTATAAGAAAAAATGACCAGGATGCTTTCAGCAAAACGTGGGAAGACTTAAAGAAACTTGTGCAAAGTAAAGTCAGTAGAACCAGGAGAATACTGTCACCAGTAAATTCAGTAACAGAAAGATGATCAACAGCGAAAGGCTTAGCTACTCTGATCAAGACAATGATCAAGGCAAGGTAATTTCAAATAAACTATGATGAAAAATCCTATTTAGCTCCACAGAGACAACTGAAGAATTCTGAGTATAAATTACAGGATTTTTTTTTCATTTTCTTTAAATGTCTTCTTTTTTTTCAGCATGGTCAATATGGAAATATGTTTATAATGACATTACCTGTCAATTACAACACCTCCAATCTGCCAATTGCTGGCACAGATGGAAGCTAATGACTTTAGGAGAAACCAAGAAATTATAAAATAAAACAATAAGAATGAAAAAAAGAAGATAATGTGATATGTCTCATTAGAAAACAAACTGATGGGCAAAATAGATCCAGGAGAAATAATTTTAAATTATTGGTCTACCTAAAAAGTATGATCAAAAAAGAAAAATAGCCTAGACATCATCTTCCAAGGAGTTATCAAGGAAAACTGCCCTGTTATTGCAGAACTAGAAGGTAAAATAGAAATGGCAAGAATTTACCAATCAACTTCTGAAAGAGTTCCCAAACAAAATTCCCAGGAATATTTTAGCCAACTTTCAGAGTTCCTAGATCAAGGAGAAAATCTTACAAGCAGTCAGAAACAATTCAATGTTATGGTAACACAATCAGGATAACACAGGATTTAGCAACTTCTACACTGAGGAATCTAGAGTTTGGAATATGATATTCCAGAGGTCAAAGGAGATAGGATTAAAACCAAGAATCACCTACAGAGCAAAACTGAGTATAATACTTCTGGAAAAAAGTGGAAAAATGTTCAGTCCAGAACTGAATAAAAAATTTGACTTTCAAATCTAGAGAAACATGCAAAGGTAAACAGGAAAGAGAACCCTTAAGGAACTCATTAAAGTTGAACTG
Organism: Potorous gilbertii; assembly: GCA_028658325.1. Lineage (NCBI taxonomy): Eukaryota > Metazoa > Chordata > Mammalia > Diprotodontia > Potoroidae > Potorous > Potorous gilbertii. The sequence goes on from JAQQSK010000020.1 coordinate 37,489, forward strand.
TTTACATTCCTACATGGAAAAATGTTATTTATAGTTTTTACAGTGGAGGGGATGAGGGGGGAGATGAAAGGAAATAAGTCAACCTTACTTTCATGGGATTTGACTTAAGGAATGAATAACACATACTTAATTGGAGAAAGATACCTATTTTATTCTGCAGAAAGGTAGAGAAAGGGAGGATAGGAGAGGGAAGATAATAGAAGGGACAGTAAATTCAGGAAATCAGAAACACTATTGTGGGAGCACAGGTCAAGGGAGAGAATGGAATAAATGGAGGGCAGGAAAGGACAGAAGGAAATGTGGTTAGTCTTTTACAACATGACTATTATGGAAATGTTTTACATGACTACACATATACATGTATGACATATTGAATTGCTTGCTTTTTCAATGATGGAGAGTGAGAAAGGAGGAAGAGAAAGAGTATGGAACTCAATGCTTTAATAATCAATGTTAAAAATTGTTTTAACATGCAACTGGGAAATTAGATATACAGTCAGTGGGTATAGAAATCTATTTTGCCCTACAGGAAAATAGAGAGGAGGGTATAGAAGAAACATGGGTAATGGGTAATGGAAGGGCCAACAGATTGGAGGAAGAGTTGGATGGGATGCGTGCTGTCCTGGGTTGGGTGGTGGGGCAAGATGGGGAGAAAACTTAGAATTCAAATTCTTGTGGAAGTGAATATTGAGAACTGAAAAATAAATGTTATGTATTTAAAAAATGTAATGACTAAATTTCATCTTTACCTGAATGACATTGGACTTCATGAAATATTTGTTAATTAACTAGCTGATAAGATGTTATACTGTACACTAGTGTGGTGGCTAGTATGCACAAATCAATATGAAAATTGTATTGAAACTGATTTTTGAGTATTACATTTTATTTTGATTTCTGTATTTATCCCATGAAAGTAGCCTCATATGACAATTAGGCCATCAGAATATAGCTTTTGACAAGTCAGAGAACTTATATTCACTTCTCTCAAACTATGGAGATTAGAGTAGGAAACATTAATTGAATTCAGCTCCCTCCTACCCTAGCCTGGTTGTAGTTTTAATGTCATATGTTTGAAATTTTCTTTACACTGAATCTATCCTGCTCTTAATTCACATTTTTTAAAAATCAGAATTACTTTGAAAAGTCTTCCAAATCTACCATTATTGTGGAAAACAGTTGCAATGATAAGAATACATGTATCTTTTTAAAACATCACTGTTAGAAGGATAAACTCACTCTAAAGGATTTGTCTACTTTTTCTGGTGGGGCCAATCGTAACTCTTCCACATGATCTCATCCTTAAAAACCTTGTCTATGTGAACCTGTTTATCCTCCAAGGATTCACACATCATTCTGAGGATATTGTTCTGATTGCTTATTATTCATAGACTAGCAATGCAGAAGACAGGCTATACTTAGTTCTTGTTATATGCCTAAGTCCAACTTAGTGATAACTTTTAAAATGTTAATACAACTTTTGGCAAATAGTTCTTTACTGGCAATATACTACAACTTATTCACACTCACTTTGCATTTCTCTATTGCCCTCTGCATGACATTCAGCTATTATTCTTCAGAAAATGTGACAGTCTGTGACTTGCAGCTATAAAACTTTCCCAGAAGAATATAGGTGTTAAAGAGATGAAAGAAGTTCAGAGAAAAACCTTAGGGCTATTAAAGAATTGGGCAATTTCCCAAATGCAATCCAACCCCCTCTCTTCTTCCTGCTCAATTCTAGGTCCACAACACCGTTCATCAGAAATTTCTTCATAAGATATATGTACTGAAAGGACAGCTTTTTATATCTGTGCCTATCTAACTGCATGCCATAGTCTGCTCAATAGTTATTCTCTTTCCTTCCTCCTTTTCTTTTTCCTTCCTTTCTTCCCTCCTTCCTTTTTCCCTCTTTCTTTCTAGAAATTTATCTATCAAGCTGTATAGCCTCTCAATCTGTCATCTATCAGTCTGTATCTACATAAATCTTCCCATCATCTCTATCTATCGCTTTCTCTCAATTTGACTATGTCCCTATCTCTATGTATTCATATCACTATATTAGAAGTTATGGAAACAGAATCTTACTGTAGGAACTGAATTTCATTTATCACAGTTCCTGATCCATAGTAAGTGCTAAAAATGCTTTCTAATAATTAATTATTTTCTTTATTCATTGATTCACTCAATAGTGAGATTATGAAGATGTGTTCTGCTATAGAAGACTATTGGCAAAGCCCTGCCTCTTCCTTTTTCAGCCCTTCATCAAAAGTACTCTTGACATATGTTTAGATTCATTTCTTGCAGGTTTTGTTTAGATGGAAAAAGAAGGCATTTGGATGTATAGTTTCTTGCTTAGGTAGGGGTAGAGGATTAATTGAACAAGTCATTCACCCAAACCCATTTAAAATAATTAACAAGATGCCACCATACCATTATGAAGTGAAAGTTGTTTGAATGAGCCAATCAACCAATCAAAGATACTAAATTAAATGAAAAAACTTCTTAATCAATTTGGAAGGAATAAAAGCTAGTGGGTAAAATAAAATAAAACAATAGATCAGAGGAAGTACACTGAAATTAGGAGAAGAGACTCCACTATACACACTCTGGAGTTTACACATACAATATCAAACTAGTTGAGAATCTAGCATTCTTGTGACATGCCAAAATAATGGTAGAGTAACTCCCGACAATTACCTAAGAGAGAGACACTTGAGGATTGGAGAGCTTCTGACTCTTTTTCTCTCCACAATATTGATCTGATAAAATCCTTAGGGACTTTGAAAGTTTAGATTAAAGAAATTCCATCAACAACAATAAAAGTATTTCAGATACAGCAGATAAGAGCATCTATATTGAAGATAAATATTACAGTGAAGACAAATTAGATGTCTCATAGAAAGGCAGTTTCAAGACTGTACAAGCCTAGCAATAAGGTACATCATTCCTAAGGGGAAATTTAGAACTCTGTGAAAGGTGAGAAAGTGACTTCTGGATAAAGGAGATTATGAATTAATCTTTTGTCACATATGATCTCTAAGCTTGAGTCCACTTTCCTCTGGACTTTGTATATACTTGTGTGAGTATGCCACTAATTTTGGGAGAAGTTGTATAAGAACTGTTCTTACACCACTTTAATAGATAGCCATTACTAAAAGATAAGTTCAGCTACTTAAAGGGTATCAATAGCATAACTGATGGAGAACTCAGTGAAGAGAACTTTTGAGTTATAATATTAGAGAAGCCACCTCCAAATACTCAAAGCTACCTTCTGTATGATTGAAGAGAACAAAAGGCAGCCATACTTCAAAGATCCAACTTGCTTATCTATACAAAAGTTAGAAGAGTAGCACCAGGGTGTATGTGACATTTATATTTATTTTACAATAAATTTACATCATTTACAGTGATGTAAATTTGATAAATACATTCATGTATTTATCAAATTTACATCATCGCTGTACTATTGACCTTCTTGGGCTAGCACTTTTTTTTCAAGTACCACTTCAAATTTAACCATTTGTGTGAAATGGTTAAATGTGTGAAATGCCCTTGATATCTTTAAGCTATACTGATTTCCTTCTTCTCTAAAGACTTAGTTTGTATTTTATTTACTTTTCAATTGTTACTACTAAAGGACAGTTATTAGTATCTACCCTGTGTGCCACATATATTTGCTTTTTTATTTAGCTATTTTGTTGTTAGTAATTGTTCTTAATGTTCTTCTAAACTTTAAAGTACTTTATATTCAATCTTTTAAAAATATTCGCCTTTGTACTCATATACATGTTGTGTCCATTTAATAGAATGGAAGCTTCTTAAAGAATGCCACAGTTTTTGACTTTGGTTTGTTGTTGCTGTTGTTGATATTGTTAGTCTTCTTTCTCCCCCTCCCCCCAAGTAAGTCCAACATCTATTAGTGCATTAGGCATACTAACAAGTGTTTGTTCAGTTACTTTGAATTGTATGCATATAATCCACCAATGCAAACTACTTGAGGGCAGAGACAATGTTTTTATGCCATTATGATAGGAACTTATTAGAAAGATCTTGACCTTTCAAGCTTCTAAAGGGCAAAGTCATAGTGTTTAACAATGAGCATGGCACTAATAGAGACACATGTTAATAGAGCTTTGGATAGACATGAAGAATTACAACAATATACTTAAGAAGGTCAACACATACACACACATAGATAGGTAGATAGATAGATATAATTAAAAGAACAAAAGAGTCTTAAAAATTAGACATGAAGCTCTTGTTTTCTAAGCAGAGAGCTGTGACAGCATTCAAAACATAAGTTTCAAATACATGTTGACTTGTGAAATCTTACAAGGTAGCTACATGACTAAGTAGATAGAGCACTGGAACTGGAGTGAGGAAGATCGGAGTTCAAATGTGACCTCAGAAACTTAATATTTGCATGACCCTGAGCAACTCACTTAACCTCTGTTTGCATTAATCCCCTGGACAAGGAAATGGGAAAGCTTTCAAATACCTTTGCTAAGAAAAACCCATAAATGATCATAAAGAGTCAGACATGACTGAATAACTGGACAACAGAGAAATCTAAGAAAGAGATATGGTAGAAGGTTACAAACAGTTATAGCTCATAAGAAACCAAGAAGTACTGGAGAGAGAAAAAAAGTTGAAAAGATACCTGGCAAGAGATAAAAATAAGCAGAGATTTCTGAGAGAATATAAAGACAAATCTGTAAGGAAGATAAGAAAAAGGATAAAAACTGAAGGGACATAAAAATAATTTAACAATCTTTTGGATCATCAAGGTTAGCAGATCCATTTCATTTGTAGCTGAACAAAACAGTCACAGGTATAATGTAAAAAAACAGAGTTGTGCTACCATTAAAGATGACAGAGAGGTTTATAGTAAGTGAAATTTCTTGATTCCCTCCAAAAATGGAAATTACTTTGTATTCACTTTTATAAGTGTTATAATTATATATATGCATATATTTATACATGTATACATATATGTGTGTATATGTATGTATGTATGTATGTGTATCTATGTGTGTGTGTGGATGCCTGTGTGTATGTCTGTATGTCTATATCTGTGTCTGTGTACCTGTATTTCATCCTTCCACCAGAATGTAATCTCATTGATGTCCAGGGAAATTTTTTATTTTGTTTTGTAGAAGGGCTAATTCTAAAATATAAAGAGGAGGAAGATGGGAAAGGAGAAACAATTTTGAGAAAAACAGAGATTGATTTTGAAGCAGGTATCAGAAATGAGGGAAGATTCCAAAAACATGAAAAAAATATTATAAATAATGTAAATAGAAAATGATCTTTAAGAATATTAATAAATAAAAACTCACGCTTTTTTCAGAATAATAATCTACACATGAATTAAGGACATACTTCAGGAAGATATTAGAAGGGTGTTTAGTCATTTTTAGTTGTGTCTGACTCTGCATGACCCGATTTTTGGTTTTCTGAGCAAAGATATTGAAATAACCTGCCATTTCTTTCTGCAGATGATTTTAGAGATAAGTGACTGAGGAAAATAGAGTTAAATGACTTTCCTAAGGTCACACAGCTAAGGCCAGATTTTAACTGAGGAAGATGACTACCTCTTGATTTTATATCCAGCACTGCATCACATAGCTGGCTAAAAGTCCTTGAGGGTAGGGATAGTTTCTCCCTCTCCTAGCACTCAGCACAATGTTTACTATATGGTATGTTGCTGTTCAGTTGTTTCAGTCTTGTCTGACTCTTCATGACCTTACTTCAGTTTTTCTTGGCAAAGATCCTGGGATAATTTTTTATTTCCTTCTCCAGCTCATTTGAGGCAAAAGGGTTAAGTAACTTGCCGAAAGACACACCTCTAGTAACTATCTGAGATCAAATGTACCTTAGGCCATTCTTACCGCAAGCACAGCATTGTACATATTGAGTCACTTAGATGCCCATTAGAAGCATACAAGATGGCTAATATTATAGTTATATATGTATATGTGTATGTATGTATGTACAACAGCAGACATTATTAGCATGACATACTTTGCAGAAACGTGCAAAAAATCCATAGAGGTTTATCCCTGAACTGTCATGAGAGATCCAAAAAACATTCCACATAGACCACAACATACTTTCGTTTGTGAATAACATTATGTTTACCATCAAGCTTTTTTTTTAAAATAAATTTATTTAATTTTTTACATTCATTTTCACAAGATTTGGGGTTCAAAAATTTTCTCCCCATTTGTCCCCTCCCCTCTCCCCGACACACTGGATATTCAAATTACCCATATCATCAATCTGCCCTCTCTTCTATCATCCCTCCCTTCCCTTACCCCATCTTCAATTTTGTCCTGTAGGGCCAGATAACTTTCTATTCCCCATTACCTGTATTTCTGATTTCCTAGTAGCAAGAACAATACTCAACAGTTGATCCTAAAACTTTAAGTTCCAACTTCTCCCCATCCCTCCCTCCCCACTCATTCCCTTTGGGAAGGCAGGCAATTCAATGTAGGCCATATCTGGGTAGTTTTGCAAATGACTTCCATAATAGTCTTGTTGTGTAACACTAACTATATTTCCCTCCATCCTATCCTGCTCCCCATTGTTTCTATTCTCTCTTTTGATCCTGTCCCTCCCCGAGTGTTGACTTCAAGTTGCTCCCTCCTTCCATTGCCCTCCCTTCCATCATCCCCCC
>JAQQSK010000020.1:44667-64118 GCA_028658325.1 Potorous gilbertii
CTCCTCCGTGGCCTGAGCCCATGGGGTATCTCTTTCAGATATTTGGGATACAGAGGCTTCGACTCCCATGTCTTTACCTGATGGTAAGCAGACCTCCTCGTCAGAGAGAAATGGAGGAATGATCTTCTCAAGAAAATAGCCATCTATGGTCTTAATTTTTTTCCCTTTTCTGGGCATTTTCCCAGCCAGTTACTTGATTTCTGAGAGTCCTCTCCACCCCCTGGCCTAGATCTGCCCGATAGTGCTTGGGGTCTGAGATTCAAATGCTGCTCCCCAGCCTCAGGGCTTTTGGCGGCAGGCCTGACTGCTCTTCAATGGGGGCTTATCTGCTGGTTCTCAGGTGGGGGCAGGGCTGCCTCTCAGGCTCAGTTCCCTCAGGGGGTTTATACAGAGATCCTTTGTATTGGAGCTGGGGTGGAGCTCCTGCCTGCTCTGGGATTCTCTGGCGGAGCTGCCTCAGCCTCTGCCGCAGTGGCTGCTTCCCAGGTGGTCCGAGTCACGGAGATCCCCCGCTCCCCTCTCAGCTCGTCTCTTCACTGACCTGTGCGTCTGTGGGTGGAGGGACCTTCGCAGCTGCCGGAGATTCAGGTCCCTGACGCCTGTTTGGGTCTGCTGGCTCCTCTCAGTGCCGCGTGCCCGGGGCAAGGGAGGGGAGCACTTGGCCAGGCAGGACTCTGCTCCCGTGTCCGAGGTACCTTTGCGGTCGGTTTTTCAGGGCTCTCTGCAGCAGAAATCTCCTTCACTGTGTTGCTGCGTGGCTTCCACTGTTCCAGAATTTGTCAGGAGTTCTTTTTACAGGAAATATATGGGCTGTGGGTTTGGACCTAGCATAGGTGAGTCTTTCTACTCCGCCATCTTGGCTCCACCCCTATCATCAAGCTTTTGTAATATAGCAAAATTTCTCTATTTATAAACTATAAATCTTTAAAAGGATTTAGTTTAATGGTAATTACTTTTATAAAAAAAATATCTTTCTAAGACAGTTCAAATGGAAGCATTTCAGTTTCCTGGCATGGTGCTGGTAGAATATCCATGTTTCACAGACATACAACAATGAAGTCAGTAAAATAACAATACACATACATTCATATTAAACACATTTTCACATTATTCATGTTATAAAGAAGGATTAGAACCAATGGGAGGAACCATGAGAAAAAATAACAATAAAGATATAGAAAATGGTATGCTTCCATTTGCATTTAGACTCCACAGTTCTTTTTCTACATGTGGATAGTATTTGAAGTTGTCTTAGATACTTGTATTACTGAGAAGAGCTTGGTTTGTCAAAGTTAGTCATCACATAATGCTTCTGTTATTGTGAAAAGTATTCTCCTGGTTCTGCTCGCTTCGTTCAGTGTCAGTTCATGTACGTTTTTCAAGGTTTTTGTGAAATCTGCCTCCTCATCTTTTCTTATTGAATAATAGGATTCTGTTATATTCAAATAGCACAACTTGTTCAGTCATTCCCTCACTGATAGGCATACCCTCAACTTCCAATTCTCGGCCACTACAAAATGAGCTGCTATAAATATTTCTATTCATGTGGGTCCTTTTTTCCTGTTTTTATAGTCTCTTTAAGATACAGACATAGAAGTGATATTGTTGGGTAAAAGGATATGTACATTTTCATAGTTGACATAGTTTGACATTTTCATAGTTTGGACATAGTTGAAAATTGCTCTCCTGAATGATTGGATCACTTCACAGATCTACCAACAATGCATCATTGTTCCAATCCTCCCTCATCTTTTCAACATTTATCGTTTTCCTCTTTTGTCTTGTTAGTCAATCAGATAATATGATAGGTATGCTGTGGTACCTCAGAGTTGCTTTGATTTTCATCTGTAACAAATAATTATTTAGAGCCCTTTTATTTTTCACATGAGTGTAGATAGCTCTAATTTCTTCTTTTGAAAACTCCCTGTTCATATCCTTTGACCATTGGGTAAAGATTGGCATTCTTATAAATTAGACTCAATTCTTCATATATTTTAGAAATGAGATCTTTTTTTTAGAGACACTGGCTATGAAAACTGTTTCCTTGCTTTCTGATTCCCTTTTTATCTTGATTGCATTTCCTTTGTTCATGAAAAAAGCTTTTCAATTTATTGCAATCAAAATTATCATTTTTGTATTTCATAATCTTCTCTCTCTCTTGTTTAGACATGAATTCTTATTTTCTCCATAAATCTATCAGGCAAACTGTTCCTTCCTCTCCCTATTTGCTTATAGCTTCAGCCTTTATGTCTAAATCTTGGACCCATTTTGACTTTATCTTGGTATGTGGTGTAAGATTTTGGCCTATGCCTAGTTTTTGCCATATTTTTTCCAGTTATCTCAGTAATTTTTCCTAAATAGTGAGTTTTTATCCCAGGACCTGGAGTCTTTGAGTTTATAAAATGGTAGATTATAGTCATTGACTACTATATCTTGTGTCCCTAACTTATTCCACTGATTCGCCACTCTATTTCTTTGCCAATGCCAAATATTTTGTTGATTGCTACTTCATAATAAAATTAAGATCTAGAAGTGCTATATCACATTTCCTTGCAGTTCTTTTCATTGATTCCTTTGCTATTCGGAACTTTTTCCTTGAATTTTGTTATTATTTGTCCTAGCCCTATAAAATAATTTTGGTAGCTTAGTAATATGTTAATAAGTAAATCAATTTAGGTAGAATTGTTGTTTTTATTATATTAGCTTGACCTAACTGAGCAACTGGAATTTTTTTCCCATTATTAAATCTGACTTTATTTTTATGAAAAGTGTCATGTAATTATGTTCATATAGTTCTTCAGTTTTGTTTTGACAGGTAGTCTCCAAAGTACTTGATAATGTCTGTAGCACCTTTAAAGAGAAGTTCTCCTATCTCTTGCTGTGGACTTTGTTAGTTATATTAAGAAATATTGATTATTCCTGTGGGTTTGTTTTATATGCTACCACTTTGCTAAAGTTATTTATTATTTCAAGTAGGATTTTACTTGATTTTCTCAGGTTCTCTAAGTATACCATCATATCATCTGCAAAAAATGATAGCTTTGTTTCTTTTTTGTCTATTCTAATTCCTTTGGTTTCTTTTTCTTCTCTTATTCCTAAAGCTAAGTTTGCTAATACAATGTGAATAACAGTGGCTATGATGGAAATCCTTGTTTCACCCAACATCTTTTAAAAAAAAATGCTTCTAGCTTAGCCCTATTACATATAATGTTTGCTGATGTATGTAGATAGACATTCCTTATCATTTCAGTGAAAACCCCATTTATGTCTTTGCTCCGTAGGGTTTTTAATGGGAATATACTTTGTGTAGTATTTTGTCAAAAACTTTGCTTCTATTGAGAAAGTCATGATTTCTGTGATTTTGCTTATTGATTTGGTACACTATACTGATAGTTACCCTAATACTGAACCAGCTCTGTGCTGCTGGTATAAATTCTACCTGGTCATAGTGTATTACTGTCATGATAAATTGCTGCAATCTCTTTGATAATATTCTATTTAAATTTTTTGTATCTATATTCATTAGGGAAACTGGTCTATTATTGTAATTCTTTGTTTTAGCTCTTCTCAGTCTAGGTATCAATACCATATTTGTACAATAAAAAGTGTTTGGTAACACTCTTTTTTTCCCTATTTTCCCAAATAGTTTATATTGAAACTAAATGTTCTTTAGAAGTTTGGTAGAATTAACACATAAATTGAACTAGCCCTGCAATTTTTTTTTCTTATGGAGTTCATTGATGGTTTGTTCAATTTCTTTTTCTGGGATGGGATTGTTTAGATATTTCAATTCCTCCTCTGTTGATCTGGGCAATTTATATTTTTCGTGAATACTCATCCATTTAACTAAGATTGTCCTATAATCATATAATTGTGCAAAATATTTCTTAATTATTGTTTTAATTTCCTCTTCATTAGAGGTGAATTCACCCTTTTCATCATTTGATACTTTTAATTTGTTTTTCAGTCTTTTTAAAATCAAATTAACCAAAGCTTTATTTATTATTTTTTCCTAACACGTGATAGTTAAATAGTTTCTATTAATTTCAAATTTATTAATCTCTCCTTTGGTCTCAGAATTTCTAATTTGGCATTTCGTTGTGGATTTCAATTTATCCTTTGTCATTTTATTTTTAGTTACATAACAAATTCATTGTTCTCCTCTTTCTCTATTTTATTCATGTAAGCATTTAGAGATATAAAATTTCCCAGAAGCTTTATTAAATAGTGGAGAATTAAATGTATTTGCTTCCATATGTTGTATAACAAATGTGTTTAACTAATTGATCTCTTATTATTAGCCAGTGGAAAAATTGTTGTTTTTATAATCGTGGCTTTGCAGTATAGTTTGAAATCAGGCACTACTAAGGCCATTTTATTCACATTTCTTTTTATTATTTTAAGTGAGATTCCTCATTTTTTCTCTATATAGAATTCATCATTATTTTTCATCTATAAAATGCTTCTTTGGTAATTTTATTGGCAAGAAATTAAATTATTATGATTGCATTGGGATGTTATTTTATTTATTTTTCCCACCCTTAAAAATGTTTCATTTATTTAGGTATGTTTGTATTTTTTTAATCAATTGTGTGTAATTGTATTCATGTAATTGTTGTTTGCTTCTTAGAAGGTAGAATCCCATGTGGTGTGTACATTCTGCAGTATTTTAAAATGTAATTTTTCTTATATGTTTTTACTTATCTTATTGTCAATATGGAAAAATGATGACTTATGTAGATTTAATTTGTATCCTTGAATTTTCTAATATAATTATTTCAATGAATTTTAATTGATTGTGAAGAGTTTTAAATACGTCATTGTGTCACCTGCAAAAATAAAATGTGATAATTATTATTCACTCACGTTTTTTTCCATAATCTCTTTTTTCTTATTATAGTTCTTTAACCAGAATTTCTTGTACTTTGTCAAACAGACTGCAATAATGAAGATGCAGAGCCAGAATAGCAGAATAAAAGGAAGGACTTCTAGAGCTTTACCCACAAACTCAGAGAAATACCTATAAACAAAATGAGTCTAATAAAATTCTGGAGCTATTGGACTCACAGAATAATAAAGTGAAGCAAATCTTCAGTCAAAGACAGTGTGGAAATTCAATGGCAAATGGCTATAAATGGTTATCATGCTGGTCTAGGAGTAGAGCAATCTAACATGGGCCATGCTGGCGCAGATGGGACTTGAGCTGGCCTCGGGAGATTAAATATCTGACACCTGTGGTGGTTGCCTACCTTCAGAACCCCCAAAAGTCAAAACAAATTGGAAGGTGAAAGGAAAAAACCTGTTGAATCTGTGTGAGAGTATAGAGTGATGTAGCCCCAGTCCCAGGGTGGATGAGAAGGTGAAGGAGCCTGCAGCAACCAAAAGGACAGGAATGGCAGTTGCACCAGCTGTTACTGGAGCTCTAGACACACAGATTGTGATGGGATCCACAGGCTGACAGTACACACTCTACCCCTACTGAAACCATAAAACTACCTTGACAAACAGCTCAAAAGTCAAGTAAATGCCTGGGGAAATAAGCAAAAATCAGAAAAAGAAAGAGACTACAGACTCTTACTTTGATGATAAGGAAGATTAAAATATACAAACAGAAGAAGACAACAAAGTCAAAGTTCCTACATTCAAAGTCTCCAAAAAATATAAATTGGTCTCAAGCCATGGAAGAATTTAAAAAGTATTTTGAAAATCAAATAAGAGAGGCAGAGAAAAAAAATGGGACGAGAAATTAAAGTGATGCAAGAAAATCATGAAAAAAAATGAGTCAAGTGCTCACTAAATGAAACCCCCAAAATAATGAAGAAAATAACACTTTAAAAAATAGACACACTTTAAAATAACACTTTAAAAAATAGATTAAAAAATTTGCCCACATGGCAAAAAAGATTTAAAAAGTCAATGAGTAGAAGAATTTCTTAACAAACAGAGTTGGCCAGGTGGAAAAGGAGGTCCGAAAGCTCACAGCAGAAAATAATTCCCTAAACATTAGAATGGAGCAAATAGAAGTTAATGACTTCGTAAAAAATCAAGAAATTATAAAACAAATCCAAAGGAATGAAAAAAGAAATAACAGACAATGTGAAATATCATACTGGAAAAACCACTGACCTAGAAAATAGTTCCAGGAGGGACAATTTAACAATTATTGAACTACCTGAAATTCATGATCCAAAAAGAGACTAGACATCTTCTTTCAAGAAATTTTCAAAAAAACTGTCTTGACATGATAGAACTAAAGGATAATATAAATATTGCAAGAATCCACTGATCACCTTCTGAAAAAGATACCACAAAAAAAACTCCTAGGTGTATTGTAACCAAATTCCAGATCTCCCACCTCAAGGAGAAAATATTGCAAGCAGCCAGAAAAAAAAAAAACAATTCATGTATTGTGGTAACACAATCAGGATAACACAAGGTCTATCAGAATCTAGATTAAAATATTGAAGGTATTGGAATATCATGTTCCAGAGGTCAAAAGAGCTAAGATTAAAACAAAGAATCACCTGCATAGCAAAACAGAGCATAATATTTCAAGGGGAAAAATGATCATTCAATGAAATACAGGAATTTCAAACATTTTTGGTGAAAAGACCAGAGAGGAATAGAAAATTTGATTTCAAACACAAGAATCAAGAGAAACATGAAAAGGTAAACAAGAAAGAGAAATCATAAAACACTTATTAAAGTTGTACTGTTTACATTTCTTTGTGAAAAGATAATATTTGTGACTCTTGCAACTTTTCTCAGTACTACGGTAGTTGGAGAGATTATATACATATAGAGAGAAGACATAGAGTGAATAAATATGAAAGAATGATATAAAAAAATTAATGGGTCAGTTAGTTAAGGGAATATGTTGGGAGAAGGATAAAGAGAGAAATTGAATGGGGCAAATTATCACTCACATAAAAGAGGCAAGCAAACCTTTTTCAGTGGAGGGGAAGAAGGCAGAGGTGATAGGGAAAGAGTGAACTTTAATCGAATTTGGCTTAAAGAAGGAATAACATACACAGTCAATTTGGTATGAAAATATATCTTACACTACAGGAAAGTAGGGAGGAAGAGATTGAGCAGGGAAGTGTTTGGAAGAGGATAGAAGAGAGGGGAAATGGGAAGAAAATAGAGAAGAATGGGATTAGGGAAGGGAGAGGTATGACAGAAGGGAAGACAAATTGGAAGAAGGGGTAATGTGCACTGTTTTGGGGTGTGTGGAAGGGAGAGATAGGGAGAAAATTTGGATGTCAATATCTTATGGAAGTGAATGTTGAAAACTAAAAGGAAGCAATTTACTTAATAAAATCAAGAACTTACAATAATGGACATACTAACTTCTCCTGAAGGATTTTAATTCATCTTCATTACATGTAAGTATAATGGCTATAAAAAAAGGATTCACTTTAAAAAATGCTAGGAAAATTAGACCACAGTGTGGAAGAAATTAGATTTAGACCACCACCTCTCACATTATACATAGATAGATGCTAAATGAGTATGTTGGATAGATATCAAAGATCACATTATAAACAAATCAGATAAACATAGAAAAACATCTATTAAACTATACAAAGGAGAAAGTTTATTATCAAATAATAAAGAACATCACAGAATACAAAAGGGATAATATTGATTACATAAAATTTTAGAAGTTTTTGCACAAATGTAGTAAAACTAACATTGAAAAGGAAACAATTTGGAGAATTTTATTCCAACTACTTTATCTGAAAAAAATATATATATGTATGTGTGTGTGCACATACATATACATGTATATATATATATATATATGTATGTATATATGGAATTGATTTAAATTTATAAGAATAAGACCCATTCTTGAATTAATAGCTTCCATTACCATTTGAACAGGCAGTTCTCAAAGGAAGAAAGTCATTTATAGCTAGGTGGGGGGAAAATGTTGATGTAACTACTAATTGCAGAACATCGAATTAGAGCAATTCTGAAATTTTTACCTAGCATAAAATTAAGTGAGAATAATGACAAAAAATAAAAATTGGGAAGGACTTTTGTAAAACCAACACATTGATCTATTTTTGGCTGATCTGTAAATAATTATAGAAAGGTATTTAAAAGTACATACAAAAATTGCTAGTGTATGCTCTTTAATATTACTACTCTACTGCTAGAACTATACATAAGTTAGATGAATAAAACAGATGAAAATGTATTTTATTTAAGATAATGCATATATATATATATATATTATATATATATATATATATATATATATATATATATTTCTTAGTAGCTCTTCTTGTGTTGGTTAAAAACTGGAGACTTAGGGGATATGTATTGATTGAAGATTGACTGAATAAGGTGTGGTCTATGAAAGTGCCATTTTGTTGTAAAAAACTTGGACATAGAAAATTCCAGAAAGCACACAAGGTTATGCGAACTAATGTAGAACTAATCTGAGCCAGGAGAATAATTTATAGTGTAATATCAAAATTTATAAATGAGGTTTTTTTTTATTTTTATAATTTGATGAAGAATGAAAGAACCAGATTCAGAATGATTTGTAAAATAACAACACTGTACAAACTACTTTGAAAGCTTTAATCACCATAATCAATACCATGAAAATTTGTGATTCAAAAGGATCAATGATGAAACATGCTTTCCATGACAGATTTAGGGCACAAAATTATATATATAATATACACACACATACATACAAATACTAAAGGAATTTGTTTTCATTGACTATTCATATTTGTTACAAGAAATTTTCTTATTTTTGTCCCTTTTTAGTGGTGTAGAGGTAAAGAGAGAGAAAATGTATTTCTGCTCCTTTAAAGAATATTGATAGTTGGGAGATGGTTCCTATATATATGGAACCTTTTATTCACTTTCAGATGAGTTCACTATATTTTTAGTTTTATTTAAATGTTTTCCTTTGTTGTGAGAGACTTCTCACAAAGTGGGAGTAATCTGTAAATGTTCAGAATGCAGTAACAAAATCCATCCATAAAATAGTGATAGAGAGAGAGAGAGAGATTGAAAGTAAACTAAGTAATTGAGTGGAGGATGGATTAAAAGTGGGAGAGACTGAAGATAGGGAGATCAAATAAGAAGATAATACTTTAGGAGTGTTCAGCTGTGAAACAATACCCACCATTAGGGGTGGCTATATGAATAAAGAGAAACAGTTCTTATCCAAAAGATATTGTGTAGCCAATACAACAATTACTGACCATAAATATTTATGTGAGTTGAATTTCAGTAAGGAGTTGAAGATGACATCAAGGATACAAGCCTGGGTGAATAGTGATGGCAGTGCCCTGGGACAAAGATAATCTGTTCTGTTTTGTAATTGTTTAGTTTGAGGAATCAACAGAACATTGAGTTGTCCAAAAGAGAATGGAAGACACAAGTTCTGCTCTTGCAAATGACATTAAAGCTGGGTATATATAGAAAACTGATGATCATATGTAGAGACATAATAAATAAACCAATGGCAGATAATGAGATAACACTGAGAAAAAAAAATTAGTAAAAGTCTAGAAGAGACTATTGCAGGAAACTCAGAATTAGTGGGGATGATTTGGAAGAAGATTCAACAAAAAAAGATTGAGAAAGAACAATGAGACAGGTTAGAAGAGTATAACTAAGAGACATCACATCTAAATAAGAGAATTTATCTAGGAGACAAAAATGATCAACTTTTTCAAAAACTGCAGAGAGGTCACAAAGTATAATTATGGCTAGCATACCATTACACCAGGTAATTAAGATATCATTGTTTCTCCAGAATATACAAATAAGTGCATAAAGAGGCCTGTTCACTTAATTGGCTTTACATCCCTCTAAGTGAGTACTTGAAAAAGCCAACACTGAAAAGGTCAAGGTTGTCCATTGCATCCTTGGCCCTCTCCAGTCATCCTAATGAATATCTGATCACTGGATCCAGATGGCTCCGGAGGAAAAAGATATGCTAGTGACCTTGCACAGCCCTCCTTCTTCATTCAAAACAAAGTCAAATGCAAGTCATGGCATCATTTCTCTGATGTCAGTCTTCTTCAAAAATGAAGGATGAACACCACAACAAATAAGTGCAAAAGAGCCTCCATATGAGTATGTCACTCTGCTACTGGTAAATGTCAGCAATTAACTGCCCATTTACCACCATCTGAGTTTGAGAAATAGATAATTACTTTAAAAAATAACAATGATACAAATACAAAACATTCCACTCAACATTTGGAAAAATTTATATCTTGGATACCACTTTACTGAGATATTGACAATGATTTGATTTGGCTTAATTTTCCTCTTAATTTTAGTGCCTTCCTTCTAAGATTATTTCTAGTTAAATTATCATTAGTTGTTCATGAATAAAGATTGATTTTCACCTATCTGGGGGCCTTCCTTTCCCAAAAGCATTTAAGCCCTCAAGGATTTCCATGATTTTGATGTTAATCACCAAGAGAACCTAGAGACCATCAACTTATTGATTGGCAGCTGGCCTAATTAAGAAATTGATTGTCAATTACATATCTATATCTATCCATATATATATATATATACACACATATATATATATAGTTTGTACACAATTAATTTACATATTCTCTTTCTTCATGATTTAGCTGTGTCTAGCATAAAGTAGTTGCTCAATACTTGATTAATTCATGAGAAAAAAACAATAATCATAGTAGATGGAGTTGTAACAGTTATAACCTATTGGATGTGATATATTACTGGATATGGTAGGTTAATCTCATCAATGATGCTACTTTCAATCAGCTACAAGAGTATTAGATGAAGGTAGTATTAAATACACTACAAAGATAATGGTAGGTTCCTTCCTAGATTTTTACTTTGTGGCATCAAGTGCTGCAATTCATTTAGAAACTACACAGAGGACGTCTTTTGCTTTTGAGCTTGCTTTTTCATCAGCTAAAATAGTAAAGAATTAGGTTTTCTACTTCAAAATATATAAGGAGAAAAGGAGCTGAGTATGCCTCAACTTCCTGGTGAGAGTTAATTTGGATGTGAAACAATTCTTGCACAAAGTATGACCTACTGAACAAGCTTTAACAGTCAACTGGAATGCAATATAGCAGTTTATCAGTCGGTGTCTTCTGCGCACGTTAATACTGTGTTAAAATGCCATTTTAATGAAAATTTCCAAGCTTCTGTCTGACCTCATGTGAGCAGGTTAAATTTGC
Source organism: Potorous gilbertii (assembly GCA_028658325.1). Taxonomy (NCBI): domain Eukaryota; kingdom Metazoa; phylum Chordata; class Mammalia; order Diprotodontia; family Potoroidae; genus Potorous; species Potorous gilbertii. The sequence continues at coordinate 55,878 of JAQQSK010000020.1, forward strand.
TTGGCGTTTTGATTAAAAGCTGCTTTAAGATGCCGAGACCTATTTGCCATTTTCCTTCGCAACTAATCTAAACAGTGGGAGAGATGGAAAGGATATGAGAATATTAAAGTTTGCCTTAGTATATGTGCTCAGTGATTGAACTAGCTCTGAATGATTCTAACCATAGCCTTCAGGTGAGCAAATGAAGAGAAAAGAAAGCAATCAATACTTCTTTTCTGGGTCTCTGACAACTACTCTGCCCTGAAGGTGGGCCATTGCTAGTCAGCTTGACCTGAAGTTACAATTATAATAGGTCAGGAATAATTCTTCTGGGGGCAAAATGAGTAATAGCTTAGCAATAAGGAATCTGTTTCTCCACTTACCATGCTTCTCTGACTTACAAGCAATGATTTTTATTTTCAGCAATCATTTAAACAAATGATTGGCTGGATTGTTGTTTAGTCAAGATGATCAGCAAAGTGATTAAATAGAAATAGGAATACTGTATTCTTATAAGGTGATTTATAAGATGAGAGAATTTTAGGATTTGAAGGGATCTTGATGGATAGATAGGTAGATAGATGGATAGACAGATATCTATAGATAACCATAGAACCTGGTCTGACTTTATCAATTTGCAGGATTGTTTGGCCCACATTTCTCCCTCTTTTCCACAAGATAACCATATGTCATTCTCCTAAATGCCTTTTTAAAATTGGATGAACTTTGCTGGTTCCAATATACATACAGCATTTCACATCTACCATTCTTAAACCTGGGTCAAAAGGAAAAAAAATGATCTTTTTTTAATGAGGTGTATTTTCCTTTTGCTCTTTGTAATCACTACACCATTTTCTGCATGTTCACCTATAATATAGATTCTATGCTTTTGTGAAAAATCAGTGATAATTATTACACAAGCATATAATTTGAAGAGTTAATGTTCTCCATTTAACAAAAAATAGGTTAAATATATGCCCTTTTCCAATTTTTAAGTATTCCTATTCTCTATGATCATTTCTCACCTGGCAGCACTACTTAGGGATATATATCCCTTAATTTCCATCTTATCAAAACTAATTCATTATTAGGAAACTGTCATCTTTCCAGATCCCATCAGTCCCATTGTGCTTTATTACTTACTATTTTTGCCTCCTTGTTTCAAGATAGGAGTCACAAGCTCCAAAACCTCCATTCAGGAGGGAACTCACCTCAAAACATCTCTTGATTCCTCATTTGGCTATATTGCTCTGGGATATATCCAATGCTTAGTGGTACCCTCATATCAGATATCTTAGTATCAGATACTTCTTAGCATCCTTTTGTGCATCGTCTTCCCTCAGCAGATTGTCAGCTCTTTCAAGGAAGGGGCTCTGTTTTTCACATTTATATGCACAATGTTAAGCACAGTGCTTGTCTCATAATAGATACTTAATAAATGAATATTGACTATTATCATCTTTCAGACATTATTGACAGTGATTCATGAAAAATGAATTGATGGCATTCTTCCCGTATCTTAGGATGTACTTCATCTGGGATGGATAATTTGATCTCAGGCAGATCAAGTAGATATTGTATTGCTATCTCCTTACTTAGCTGTTTGTAAGATTCATAACATTCAGTTTTATTCTGGTCTTTCTATTCCAATACCCATACTCCTTGGCAGAAAAAAGGAGAAAAATCAACAATGACCTGCTTTTTCATTTTTTCTCCAACTATTTCCATCATTCCATTCTCTTTAAGCTATAATTCATTCCTAATTTAGCAATAGGAACACACACACACATATGTTATGTAAATACATCATTTTTTTAATTAATTTCAGCTCCTTCTAAATTTTTAGCATTTCTGACAATATCATAAAGATCATCTTTATTTTATATTAATCTTCTGTAATCTGCCCTTTTTCCATCTTTTCTATATAAAATACTCTTGTACCCTTTGCTGTCTTCTCTATATATGAACCTCGCTTCCTAAGCCTTTTGCTATGCGTTACCAGAATAATCCTTGTGTTCTTTATAGCCAGTTATAAAGAAGTCATAAGGGATTGTAGGAGAAAATCTAGATGAAACTTGTACCCCAAACACCACTGAAAAACTACTTCCTTTACCTCAGACAGACTAGCCTATTCCAAGCATTTTGGTGTTCTGTTTTGAAGGACAGACACAAGATATAATGAGAGCTTGATAAGTGAAACTATATCCTACTGTACATTGTACTGGAGGTGGCCTAGGGCCCCAGTGCCCAAGAGTCCTGTGAAAAGCAATTCCCTTCGGACTACCTTCTCTTTAGCTTCTCCATTGCCACCCATTAGAACAAGCCCCGTGTGGTCCTGATTTAGCGGGCCTGAAACCTGCACCTTGTAACAATCACCAAAGGCCTAGGTTCATTTCAATAATTCAAAATTAGAAAAGAATGTACTTTTATCAGTGAAAAAGATATATTTGTGCATATTGATCTTATCTCCCCTCTCTATAATCCAGTCCAACTAAATCACTTGTATTTTAACTGCAACCTTATCATTAGTCGTGCAGCAGAATTACACAATAAGACTTTCCCTATTAGAACATAAGATTCTTAAGGGCTGGGGCTCTTTCTTTCCCTTTTGTATTGTATTAGCATCATAGTATTAAGCACTTAAATGGTTTTTATTATTTCATAAAATCTAAGTAGATTTATGGGTGGGGTATAGTAGAAGCTACATTAAGACTTTGTAAAGGATACTTTGGTTTAAATACTAATGAGGACACTCCCAATTTTTATAACACAGAAAAGCCAATTAAGTTCTATCAAAATCAGTTTTCTCATCTGTAAACTGGTATAATAATGTTTTCATTATCTACCTCCCAAGTTTGCTGCAGGAAAAGTACTTTGTTATACTGAAAGAACTTTATAAATAAGAGGTTTGGTTTTTTTTTTATATTTGTGGTATCATGTTGGGAAAGGAAGCACAAGGTTATGAAGAGTATGACTACTCTTAAGGAAATAACAATTTCTCTTGTTCATGGGAGAGGAAATTAACTGGAAGTAGTGTCAGCATGAAAGAGACATTTTGCAAAAGTTGTGTTAGTTTCATCTGATCTTTTATTTATTTTTTCATCTGTAGCCAAGTAAACGTTATTAGCTAATAAGTTCTGGTGCATTTTTTAAGTAGAAAATGTTACAACATTACATTTTTGTTCTGAGCAGGCTGTTAAACTTTACAGAAAAGCAGGAGAGAGACAACTGGCTATTTGTTCCTCAGGCTAATTTGCAACTAGCAGCCTTGTGTTTGTTGACCCTCACCTTATATCCACATTTCCCTCACAGCAGCCAATGTACACTCATAAATTTCAGTTTCCAGGCATATTTCATTTCAGATTGTAAAATGCTCATAGCTCTGGTGCTAAAAGTACTGGCTCTCACATGATTTCCATCAATGATATTAACCCTGAATGCAAAAGTTTTAAGTGATGAGGTCTTTATAACACCTGAAGTGTCAAGTTACATTTTGTATAATCTGTATTAACATTCCATTTCATTTAAAAGAATTGGTTTCCATTGATTTTTGATCAGAGACTAGCTGTTCACACCACCTCACCACCACCACCACCACTCATTGACACAACCATCAGCAACACAACTCAATTTCATTTTTGGTATATTACATAATATACCAAAGAGAAATAAACAGAAGAGGTTCAAAAAATGTTATCAGAAGCATCTATGACAAGAAATATTTTGGATCCCTTCAAGCAGAGAGCTGAAGGGATAAACAGAAGACAGCCAGATAATTTTTCCAAAGTTTAGGCAATGTGAAAAGAATAAAGAAAAATACTTGTGCATACATTGGTGAGGCCCCTGTGGGGTGTTTATGGAAGAATAGGAAAGAGAGATGGTACAAGGAGACATATGGATTGCAATCTACATTATTGGAGGGAAGGCCCACATTGATGAACTAACAGATTCATTGGAGTATGGAAATACGTAAAATATTATTTTAATGTAAGGATTTATCACATATATGCCTGATATATGTAAAGCAGAGTGTATACATACAATCATGTTAATTTACTCTAGCTATTTGAGAAGCATACTCATAGTTTACACACATCAATTACTTCAAATTTGACTCAATTGAAATTCTATTGTTTTGAGAAATTATTATAAAGGATGTTGTAGACCATCTGGAGAAAACATTTTAAGCTTCCAGTACCATTATAGAAAGTATTAGTAGGGTGTCTTGGTATCTGTTAGAAATTTTTTTTGATACAGCTACAATTCCTCCTAAAATATAACTTAAAATACTATAACCAGAACAAATATATTCATTTTTTTGGATGCAGTACAGTGGAAAGAAGGCTGGCTTCAGAGTAAGACTACCTAGATTCAACCTTATTTCTATTCTTTACTGATTGTGTGTGTTATGTACTGACACGTATATCACTAAAATCCCTTGAATTCAGTTTTGTTTATAAAATCAGAGGGATAAACTAGATGGCTTCCACTCTAGTTCTTTGATCCAACGACATCTGGAGAGGTTTTTTTGTTTTATGAATGTTTTTATTTTTTGTATGAGGAAGATATTTTCCTATCTTCAGCTTTACAACTTCTAGATGACCAGGACTGAGTTACGAACAATAGTAGGAATGACAGGACATAAAAGAAAATAGAGAGGCTAGAGAACAAGTCAAAGAATATACTTTGAAATTCTAAGTTATGTGTTATCCATACCTAGGGAAAAAGAATGCTCCAAACAATTGAAGAGAATGTACAATAGAAATAGAAACAACAGACACAAGGAATTACTCAGTAAAAGAAAGAAGATATGGTCTATTACAATGAAAAGATGAGACTACTGAGATAACTGAGTTATAGACCTGCCTAAACCAGGTTCTAGGTTTGTGACATGGAGCAAGTCTTTCATTCTCTGAACTGCAGTATTTTCAGGTGTGATGAAGACAAAGGTGATAGCTTATCATGTCACAGAGACAACCCTGGATAGAGGGCAAGCACTGGCTAGTCATACCAAGCTAGAGTGCTTAAAAATATGGTCCTGATATCAAGTTATCATCTAAAGACCATCATACATAATTTTGAAGAAGCTCATCAAAATTCTAACAACCATTTTCTTTGGAACTATAAATTGTTAAACTGTCTTCTAAGGAGAAGATGCAGTACAATCTACATCAAGGAAAGAATCACATCTGTAGAATAACATCTAGGAAATAAGAAGTTTGAATTGCTGAAGAATGCAAAAAGTGAGATAACAAAAACTGGCCTGACTACTCCTAGAATGTTATGAAGATCAATCACAATTCACTACCAACACAACTCATATTCATATAGCACCAAGTATTCTTTATTGCAACATGCCTCTGAGGCAGATAATGCCACTGTTATTAGACCCATTTTACAGATAATGAAAACGAGCTGTGTAAACATAAGGGACTTGCACCTCCTCACTCCCTTTTTTCAAAGAGTTCAGTACCTGACTTACATTTTTTCTCTCTTTCCCAATTCCACCCTATTTATTTATACTTATTTACTATCCAGCAAAACCCTCTCTACTCATTTCTTCATTGTACACATTGCCTGTGACTTATGCCTCCAACTAACCTCAGTCATACACAAAAATAGTCAAATCTGTAATTACCATTTTCCCTTCTCTCATGCATATCTTAAAACCCAAGAGCTGGCTTTCTACCTCATCTTTCTATAGTAACTGCATTATCCAGAGTTAGTTTCTCTTAATTGCCAAATCCAATGGCCTTTTCTCAATCTTCATACTCAGTATGTCTGCAGTCTTTTGCACTATTGATCATTTTTTCTTCTCACACTTTTATCTCTGTGCTTTGTGGTCACTACTCTTTCCTGGGTTTCCTCCTACCTATCAAACTGTTCCTCAGTTTTCTTTGCTAAATCCTCATCTGGGCCATGCCTACTAACTCCTGGCGTCTCATGGTATCTCATGGAGTTTTTCTGGCCTCGGTTTTCTTTTTCTTCTATATTATTTCACTTGATGATCTTATTAACTATCATAGATTTAATTACTATCTTCATGTTGTTCATTTTCAAATTTGCCTATCCTGTCCTAACCACTCTGTTGAAATCTCATCTGACTTTTCCAATGGGATGGTGTTGGGGGATATTGAGGAAATGAACAAGAATACTCATTTATGTAGCACTCCTGTCAGGAACAATGCAAAGCAATTCAAAAACATTATTGTCTAAATATTTACAAATATCATGCTTAATACTGTCAGTCTTTGATGTCTTCAAAATACTTATTACTGAAAGTTTTATAGATATTTTAACTTCAACATGTCCAAAACTGAACTCATTATAATAATCTTTCCCTTTAAATTTTCACCTCCTCTTAACTTTTCTATTTATTATAGAGTACAGCATGAACCATCCTGCTTCCTCAAGCTTGCAACCTAAATGTTATTCTTGACTCCTCACTTCCTCTCACCCCCATATCCAATCTGCTACTTCTCAATTTATTTTTGCAACATCTCTCAAATATTCCCTCTTCTCTCCTCTGATGCAGCCATCACTCTGTGTATAGTAGGATTTCATTAGATGACATTTGACCTATTGCAGGAGCCTACTATTTGTTTTGTCTGCTTCAAGTCTCTTCCCGCTGCAATCCATTTTCCAGACATCCACTGAAGTGATTTTCGCTAAAGTGCAGGTGTGATCTTGCTAACTTCCTTACCTCAGTAAACTTCAGTGGCTCATTAACATACACAAGATGAAATATAAAATTATCTTCCTTTTTTTCAGTCACTCCACAAATCTCATTTATTTAGTTATTTTTAAATAAAAATTTATTTAACTTTTTACATTCATTTTCACAAAATTTTGGGTTGCAAATTTTCTCCCCATTTGTCCCGTCCCCCCACCCCAATACACCCAGCATTCTAATTTCCCCTATTACCAATCTGTCCTATCATCCCTCCCTTCTCTTGTCCCCATCTTCTCTTTTCTCCAATAGGCAAGATAACTTTCTATTCCCCATTACCTGTATTTCTGATTTCCTAGTAGCAAGAACAATACTCAACAGTTATTCCTAAAACTTTTGAGTTCCAACTTCTCCCCATCCCTCCCTCCCCACCCATTCCCTTTGGGAAGGTAGGCAATTCAACATAGGTCATATCTGTGTAGTTTTGCAAATGACTTCCATAATAGTCGTGTTGTGTAAGACTAACTATATTTCCCTCCATCCTATCCTGCCCCCTATTGTTTCTATTCTCTCTTTTGATCCTGTCCCTCCCCGAGTGTTAACTTCAAGTAGCTCCCTCCTCCCATTGCCCTAGCTTCCATTATCCACCCCCCACACTGCTTATCTCCTTCTCCCCCACTTTCCTGTATTGTAAGATAGGTTTTCATACCAAAATGAGTGTGCATTTTATTCCTTCATTTGGTCGAATGTGATGAGAGTAAACTTCATATTTTTTTCCTCACCTCTTTTCTTTTCCCCTCCACTAAAAAGTTTCCTGCTTTCCTCTTCTATGACAGATAATATACCCCATTCCATTTCACCCTCTCTCCTCCCACTGCATTTCTCTCTCACCGTTTACCTTGATTTCTATTAAGATATGGTCTCATCCTATTCAATTCACTCTGTGCTCCCTGTCTCTGTGTGTACATGCATGTGTGTATGTGTGTGTGCATGTATGTACATGTGTGTGCATGTGTGTGTGTATGTGTGTGAATAATCTCACAAACCACCGAGATACTGAAAAGTTTCAAGAGTTACAAATATTGTCTTTCCATGTAGGAATGTAAAGAGTTCAACTTTGATAAGTCCTTATGACTCCTCTTTGCTGTTTACTTTTTCATCCTTCTTCTCATTCCTGTGTTGGAAAGTCAAATTTTCTTTTCAGCTCTGGTCTTTTCATCAAGAATGCTTGAAAGTCCTCTATTTCACTGAAAGACCAGTTTTTCCTTTGAAGTAGTATACTCATCTTTACTGGGTAGGTGATTCTTAGTTTTAGTCTTAGTTCCTTTGACTTCTGGAATATCCTATTCCATGCCCTTCAATCCCTTAATGTAGAAGCTGCTAGATCTTGTGTTATCCTGATTGTATTTCCACAATACTGGAATTGTTTCTTTCTGGGTGCTTGCAATATTTTCTCCTTGACCTGGGAACTCTGGAATTTGGCCACAATGTTCCTAGGAGATTCTCTTTTTGGATTTCTTTCAGGGAGTGATTGGTGGATTCCTTGAATATTTATTTTGCCCTCTGGTTCTAGAGTATCAGGGCAGTTTTCC
>JAQQSK010000020.1:64618-103582 GCA_028658325.1 Potorous gilbertii
CAGGGAGTGATTGGTGGATTCCTTGAATATTTATTTTGCCCTCTGGTTCTAGAGTATCAGGGCAGTTTTCCTTGATAATTTCATGAAGGATGATGTCTAGGCTCTTTTTTTTCATGGCTTTCAGGTAGTCCCATAATTTTTAAATTGTCTCTCCTGGATCTACTTTCCAGGTCAGTTGTTTTTCCAATGAGATATTTCACATTCTCTTCCATTTTTTCATTCTTTTTGTTTTGTTTTGTGATTTCTTGGTTTCTCAGAAAGTCATTGGCCTCCATCTGTTCCCTTCTAATTTTGAGAGAACTACTTTCTTCAGTGAGCTTTTGAACCTCTTTTTCTACTTGCCTAATTCTGCTTTTGAAAGCATTCTTCTCCTTATTGGCTTTTTGAACCACTTTTGCCAATTGAGTTAGCCTTTTTTAAGGGGTTATTTTCTTCAGCATTTTTTGGGTCTTGTTTATCATGGTATTGACCCATTTTTCATGCTTTTCTTACATCTCTCCCATTTCTCTTCCCAATTTTTCCTCCAGCTGTCTAACTTAGTTTTCAAAATACTTTTTGAGCTCTTCCATGGTCTGAGCCCATTGGATATCTATTTCAGATGTATGGGATACAGAGGCTTTGACTTCTATGTCTTTACCTGATGGTAAGCATTGTTCTTCCTCATCAGAAAAGAAAGGAGAAAACATCTGGTCACCAAGAAACTAACCTTCTATGGTCTTATTTATTTTCCCTTTTCTGGGCATTTTCCCAGCCAGTTACTTGACTTCTGAGATTCTTCTCCAGCCTAGCCCAGATCCACCCAGCTAGTGCTTGGGGTCTGAGATTCAAATGCTCCTCCCCAGCCTCAGGGCTTTCAGCAGCAGGTTCAGCTGCTATTCAGTGTGAGCTTAAGTTCTGGTGGTCAGGTGGAGGAAGGGCCACCTCCCAGGCTCAGTTCCCTCAGGGGTTTTATGCAGAGACTTTCAGTAATGGACCCCAGCTCCTGCCTGTTCTGTGTGCCTCTGGCCACTGGCTGCCTCTGCAGCTGCCTCCCGAGGGGCCTTAGTTATGGAAACACCCCACTCCTCTCTCCACCAGTCCAGAAGTCTCTCTCACTGACTTGTATCTGTAGTTGGGGGGCGTTCATGGCCACTGGAGATTCCGTCCCCAAAGCCTGCTTGGATCTGCTCCTCTGGGACCTTGTTGCCAGAGAAGGGCTAGGCTCCACTCCTATCTGTTGCACAATGGACCTTTAGGATTGGTTTTTCAGGCTCTCTGGAACAGAAATCTCCTTCACTCTGTTGCTGCATGGCTTCCACTGCTCCAGAATTATTTGGGAGTTCTTTTTGCAGGAAATTCATGGGGTATGGGTTCAGAGCTAGCATATGTGATTTTTTCTACTCCACCATCTTGGCTCCTCCCCTAAAATTATCTTCTTGTCTGTAGTTCATAGCCCTCAAAATCCTAACTCCTTCTGACTATTCTTCCAAGCTTCTCACATCTTACTTCCTGCCAAGTACTCTTCTATTCAGTTTAAAGACCTTCTTGTTGTTCCTGGGCAGGGGTGAGGATGAAGAGGTGGAGAGAGAATCATCTTTTGATCCAAGCATTTGCTTTGAATGTTACCTGGAATATTGCCTAGAATGCTCTCTCTCTCCTCATTTCTGACTATTGGCTTCCCTGGCTTTGTTCAAGTGTGAACTAAAATCTCATCTTCTAAAGGAAAACTTCTTCATATTGTCTTAATTCTAGTGCCCCTTCTCTTGTAATTATTTTCTTTTTATCATGAATGTAACTTGATTATAAATATTTAATTGCATTTCCCCCACCCCATTGAATTGTGAGTTCTTTAAAGGTAGGAACTTTCTTTTGTCTCTATATTGCCAATGCTTAGCATAGCAAGTGACACATGGGAAGCATGTGATTAATTTTTTTTTCTATTGACTCTATTCAAATACACATTTCACAATGAAATTTTTAAATATTACTTTACTGAGTTAGTAAAAATAATAATAAAGTTCATTTGGAAGAACAAAAAGTCAGAAACTTCAAAGAATCCAGGGGAGAAAAAGATGTAAAGGAAGTAGATTTAGCAATGTCAGATCTTAAACTGTATTATAAAGTGAGAAAATTGTTGAAGTATTAAAAAAAGATAATTTCAATTATTTTGAATTAAAATGTTCTTATATAGGTAAAAATGTAGCCAAGAATAGAAGGAATGCAGAAAATTTGGGGAAGGGGCAGGGGAATTTTCATAAAAAATCTCTCAGATAGAATGCAATTGGGTTGGAATATCGCTATGTTGTTGTAAATGGTGAGCTTGCTGACTTATAAAAACACTGGCCAAGATCACAGAGGAAAGGCAATGACTTACATGAGGTCTCCCCCAAACCTCTCCAAACACCTTTACATAATGTCCTAAAACATTCTGAACTCCAAAAATCAAGGGGTGAAATGATTTTTCAGCCAAAGAAGTTAGAAAATCAGCAGGAAAGGTCTATCAAACCTGAGGGAGAGTGGGGCACAGTCCACCTCAAACACGCCAGCACAGGCATGGATCAAAAAAAGCAGCTTTGGGAGCCACTGAAGGAGCAGTAGCAGAGGCTTGTTCCAGAACTCTGAGCACACCCATGACAAAAGGAGTTGAGCAAGTGATCACAAAGAGATTAGAGGGGTCTCTTTCCTGACACTGGGGGACAGGACTCTGCTGATTGGCCCACACTCAATCTAGTCACAGTCTTGCGTGGCAATTCCCAGATAAGAAGGAGCACTAGCACTAGAGTTTATGGCCACAGTGAATCAAAGATCCTCCTCATAGTTCCAGGTCAGAAAAGAGTGCTTGTGACTGGAGCACTGGCCAGGAGAATAGTAAACACACCTCTCATTAGGTCATACAGCTTGGCTGAAAACTTACATGTCAGTAAAAGTATCTCTGAAAACAGCTGCACAAACCCCAAAGCTTGGTACAGTGTGCAAACAGACCCCCAAGAGTTAAGTCAAGAAATAAAATGGAAAAATGAGCAAACAACAGTAAACAATTCTGACCATAGAAAGTTACTATGGTGACATGGAAGATCAAAAGACATACTGAAAAGAAGATAATGAATTCAAAACTCCAACATCCAAAGATACCAAGAAAAAAATATGTACTGGTATCAGATCATAGAACAGTTCAAAAATGATTTTGAAAATCAAGTAAGGGAGACAGAGGAAACATTGACAAGAGAAATGAGAGTGATGCAAGAAAATTATGAAAAGAAACCAACACTTTGATAAATGACACACACACACATATGCATAAAATGTTGAAGAAAGTAACATAGTATAAATGAACTAAGGCAAACATTAGAAGAGGTACAAAAATAATTTAAGATTGAGCCTTACTGTCATCATGCCTACCATTTTCAAAAGAGGAAAGGGAATGACAGGGCAGAGAAAAATTCGGAGCTCAAAATCTTGTAAAAGAGTGCTAAATTTTTTGTTGAAATGTAATTGGGAAAAATACTACTAAAAATAAAGAGAAAGCCTTGGAAAGGCTTGGACTTATGAAGGAAGCTGCTATCTATCTCCAGAGAAACAGATTATAGAAAAAATGAACGAACATAGTATGGTCTCAAATGTATGTTTATTAGTGTATATGTGTTTGTAGGTGTAAGTTTATTGGTTCCTATGTATATGTATATAAATCCATGCTTAACTGTAGTCTTTATAGTGGAGGAGGGAGAGGAATAAATAAAATAAAAAGTGCACAGAAGAGAACAAAAGAAAACCAACAAAGAAACAAAAAAAAGCTGGGGTAGCTTTGAAAACAATGTGTATTATCTATTATATAAGTTTTCTTGAAATGCAAATTTATTGCTTTATGCTGAATCTTCTCTTATGGTCTGCCATGTGTGTGTCAAAGAGTTTTTTTTCCTTTTTTAATTTTGTATGTAGGTTTCATATTGTTTTATTTTTTTTTTTACCATTTTTTTTTCTATTGCCCAACTGACTTACAGTTAGTTCTAGACTTTGGTCACAAAATGTACTCTATCTCCTAAATAAGTACTTTATTTCTTGCCTATATGCAACAGTATCAAAAAGTCTGCAGTAACCTCTATAAATAGAAGATGTGTTATTTTACTGGAAAAAGAAAGCATAATCTTTGAGACTTAATAAATATAGTATGTATTGGAAATATGTATCGTTCTTCCAAGTTGTAACTTAAGAAGAATTCAATTTGCAAGCAAAAGAAAAATACAAAGTAACAGTTTTCCCTCTATAAAATATAGGTCTGGTATGTTTTATTTTATTTCTTAGTTTCAAATAGCAGAACAAACTGGAATCAGGGGAATTATATTTGAGAATATCATTGGTGTGATATCTAACTGTACATTTTCTTTCACTTCTTAAACTTTCAGAAAAATTTCTTTAAAAAATACAACTTATTGGAAAACCTTTTGAGCTAGTGAAACACAGAGATCTTTTGTATTACACTTTATATGTATTTTAACTTTCAAGTTCTGTATATCATTTTAGGTGCATGAGAAAATATTAAAAAACACTTGCATGAGATTATTTAAATATTAAGCAAGACAACTCAGAAATTATCAAATTATTGACCAGGAGTGAAGGAATTCTTAAAAGTCTCAGGAGATTCTAAATCAAATTTTAGGGTTTGTAGAATCATTCAAAAACTAGAAGCTCTCAACAACTGTATCCAAAATATTCCCTCAGTCTCTTAATTGTCTTATCTCTTCCCATTCCAATCTATTCTCCACACTTCTGCCAACGTGATTTTTTTTCTTAGGCATATATGTTACTATATTAATCTCTTACACTATATAATGTAGTGGCTCCCTGTTAGGGACCCCGGAAGTCTGGGCCTGATCTCTCAGGCCCACAGACTTATCTGTCCAGCAGAGGCCTGTACACCCTGGTGGAGTTTAGCTGTAAGCAATGATTGAGGCAGGAGACAAGATAGTAAGAACTCCATTTATTCAAGCAGCGAGTAGTGCTTTTATCTCTTTTCTGACACTAGTACCCTAAGTGAGCCTATCAGCAATTTAGTTTGCCCTTATAAGGAAGTAATTTACCTTTAACCAGGACTGCCCAGGGAGGAAACGTAACCCCTAGAAAGAAAAACATTTTTGGGCTTCTTTGTTCTCTGAAAAGCCTGGGAAAATAGCCTTGAGGAAAACAGGGGTGGAACCCTTCCTCCCAGCGCCATCTTGTTCATGCCTTAGCAGTCTCCCCTCATTTTACCTGAGTCGTGACCAGTGAATGCCATCCAAGAGGCTGGGGATTGGCAATTCCCTTACAGCTCCCTTTTTCTCTGGAACAAAATAAAAAAAATTAAACTTTTTAACTTTTAAAATTATTGCAATCTGATCTCAACATATCCTTTCAGACTCAATGTACATTACTTCTTTCATGTTCTGCAATTCAGACAAATGGTCCTTCCTGTTCCTTATGCACAGCACTCCATGTTAGGTCTACATTCCTACATTCCTACTTTTCTTGGATGCCCACTTTTCCTGGAATTCACTTACTACTCATCTCTTCAGTGTAATTATTTCTTTGCTATAAGATATAGCAATATTTTAAATTTAACAACTTAATATTCATGTGTATGGATTCTCTATGTATTCAGTCATTATGCATTTATATACATACTTCATGTCTCCCCTGATGGAATGAAATCTCACTGCTTGTAGGAATTATTTCATGCCTTGTGGTTTCTATTATTTACATTAATAAATGTTTCTTTATTGGTTCATTAAGTAATTAATTAATTTATTATCAGTCTGTTTGTTTATTTTGAGTGTTAAGCCAGACAAAAAAACAATTGAATCATGTGAACAAAATAGTATTATAGTATAAATTGAACAAAGCAGATGAGGCACATTCATACAGAAATGAGCATAGCATATGTGTATGCACTAGAGAGTGACATATTAAAGATCTTCATTGTATAAAATAAAATTAAAATAAAGGATACACTTGTGGCAAATGTGAAAAGAAACTGTGTTAAAATGGAGGAAGGGAGTCACTAAAATAACATGCTTTATTTCATTGCTTTAATATTCCAGCTGTTTTTCTTTGAAAAATATCATCGCTATAGAAAGTTATGTCCTCCAAAAAACTATAAAGTTCATTCCAAATATTTCCCAACGTTTTTTGTTTAAAAATAATTAATAGCTTAATAGGTACATACATTGTAAATGTACAAAAATTTAATTAACATAAATGCATAAAGTAAAGATTTAAAAATGGGAAACAAGAATCTGACTCTCAAAAAAGTCACTTCCTTGAAAATTCAATTTGGGGAAATATGTTTGATCTAATTCTGGTCATCCTAAATATCTTCCTGATATGGAAATTCTTCCAAATCTACAATGAATTTTATTTTAGAAAGTGATTGCTTATTGTATTATTGTTTTTTTGTCATGTAAATAAATCAATATGACACAACTAAGTTTATGCAGCATATATCATTTGAAAAATTTTCAGTAACATCCAATTTTCTAAACAGTGTTCACTTAACATTATTCCTTTTCCCCATAAATAAACATTGCTCTCTTTCTTGACAAACTTAATTTTAAAAGTACCTGTTGGTTAAATGGATATCCTTGAAAACTTTTCTTCTTATCATTAATCATGGTTTTACTTCCTCCCTTCCTCTAAAATTAGTCAATCTATTTCTTATATAAGACTTAACATTCCCTACTTATTGTGAGAAACATCTTTCTTCTTTATCCTTGTATGCATTCTCTCTTTTTGTAAGTCTCACCACAATAAATAAAAATGCATACATTTTAAAATTGATTATTTATATCAACCATAAATACAAAAAATAGACTCAGGAAAATCCAATTGCTAATCAGTTCTTTTCATCTTACTGTTGATAGTAGGTTTGTCAATAAAGGAAATGTCCAATGGAGTGGATTTCCATTGGCACAATATTAGAAGAAAAGCTAAAGTAACAAGTTATGGTCTCTACAGCATTCTTGATATCTCAGATTTCTAGAATCCTTAGATCTAAATAAAATATCTTTCTTATCATAATCTGTTCTGTCTTTTTTATTGAAATAAAGAACTGAGGTATATCCCAAATCTTGCACTGGTTTATCCATAATAGGAAATCTGTATCCATACAGTGAAAATGAATAATTCTGAGCATAAGCTGTCAAGTATAAATATCAATTGATAAATGAATCCTGACTGCTTTTGGGAGTAGTGACTAATAGTCGTGAGTCATATCCATTTTTCTCACTCAGAAATTTATCTATTTGTGTATGATAGTTGCTTAGATTACGATTAGGTATTAAAAAAGAAGAAGCAGGTTAAAATAACTCACACAGACATGAATTGATGAACATGGTAGCATAAATTTTGTCCAGCCAAGTGAAAATATTGGACACAATAATCAAAGCACAATTCATAATAAATTAGATAAATGTGAAGAAACAAACCAGATTTAAATAGAAATGAAATATTATCTCAAGGACTATCAGGGTTAAAGAATAAATAACACAAAAATAAATAATTGCACTAAATAGAAAAACAACTATGCAAAAGCGCAAAACTCTTTGGATGTTCCCAAAGTAATCTTTAGGAGAAAATCCATCCCTGTAAAAACTTTTGTTGGCAAAAGAGAAAAAGTAGAGAAATAAATGTTACTAAGATATGAATTTTAAAAGTTTAAAAATCCTTAAACATACACAAAAAAATCTTAAAAGTCAAAGATAAGATAAAATATAGAACAATCCTCCAAAACAATGCAAATGATAAGACTAAGAATAGTTTTTAAAAATGCAAATAAGATGTTAAAAGTAATTTTAGATAGAGAAGATATTATTATATATGAAAAGTGAAAAACCACATCAAATTTTGAGGGAATAGAGAAAAGCACAAAAATGTTTTACCCAAATATGGGCCAATTAAAGCAAAAGCATAAATTAAAGAGATATATATTTACACAATATAATAAGGACTGAGACAAAGAAAGTAAATAAACATTTCTAAAACACTAAAATTTTACAAGGTATAAATATATTCCCAAATAAAAAGCCCTATGCTTATGTGTACTTATGAGTCAATTTCATTAAATCTCCAAAGAACAATTAACATAAGTTATATAAATCATTTTCAATCCAAAAAGAAATCAAAGGTAGAATACTACCAAATTATTTCTATAAAACATATGTGATTCAAAATACCTAAAAGTACTGGTAAAGAGGAAAAATGAGAGTAAAAGTATTAGAGGAATAGCAATGAAGAACAGATACAAAACATTAAATAAAATCTTAGCAAGAATTTGACTCTAAAGGAATAGAGCCAAAATTATTTATCATGACGAGGTCAAAATTATGCCATAAAGAATGCATAGTTAAGATACAGGTAGAGGTGGAGTGAGAAAGTTCAGTCATTTTTCAGTGATTTCAGTGATATAGCACAGTAACCTTTGCTAAGAAAACATGCTGAAATGGTTTACTATTTACATCTCCAGTTTATTTTACAGATGAAGAAATTGAAGCAGATTAATTTAAGTGACTCTCCCAGGGTCAAATAGCTAATAAGTGTCTGAGGCCAAATTTTAACTCATAAAAATATCAAACTAAACATGTGTGTGTATGTGTGTGTGTGTGTGTGTGTGTGTGTGTAGGCATGTAATGCTTCCAACTACCCAAATACCTAGAAAAGTTTCAAGAGTTGCAAATGTTATCTTTCCATGTAGGAATGTAAACAGTTCAACTTTAGTAAGTCCCCTATGATTTTGCTTTCCTGTTTACATTTTCAGTCTTCTCTTAATTTTTGTGATTGAAGGTCAAATTTTCTTTTCAGTTCTGGTCTTTTCATCAAGAATGATTGAAAATCCTCTATTTCACTGAATGACCATTTTTTCCCCTGAAGTGTTATACTCAGTTTTACTGGATAGGTGATTCTTGGTTTTAATCCTGGTTCCTTTGACTCCAGGAATATCATATTCCAAGTCCTTCAGTTTCTTCATGTAGAAGCTATTACATTTTCTGTTATCCTGATTGCATTTCCAAAATACTCTAATAGTTTCTTTATGGATGCTTGAAATAATTTCTCCTTGATCTTGGAAATCCGAAATTTGGCTAAAATATTCCTAGGAGTTTCTCTTTTCTGATCTCCTTCAGGAAGTGAATTGTGGATTCTTTCAATATTTATTTTACCCACTGGTTCTAGAGTATCAGGGCAATTTTCCTGGATAATTTCATGAAAGATGATATCTAGGCTTTTTTTTTATCAGAAGTTTCAGGTAGTGCCATAATTTTTAAATTGTCTCCCCTGGATCTATTTTCCAGGTCAGTTATTTTTCCAACGAAATATTTCACATTGTCTTCTACATTTTCATTCTTTTGATTTTGTTTTGTAATTTCTTAAATTAATGTACATTAATACATTAATTAATTAATGTAAAGTCATTAGCTTCCATATGCTCTATTCTAATTTTTAAAGAACTTTCTTCAGAACTTTTAAAGAACTTCAGCACTTTTAAAGAATTTTTTCCAGTGAGCTTCTGAGCCTCCTTTTCCATTTGTCTAATTCTACTTTTTAAAACATTCTTCTCCTCATTGGCATTTTTGGGCCTCTTTTGCCACTTGAATTAGTCTGATTTTAAAGGTGCTATTTTCTTCAGCATTTTTTGAGTCTCCTTTAGCAAGGTGTTGACTCACTTTTCATGATTATTTGGATCATTGTCATTTCTCTTCCCAGTTTTTCCTCCACCACTCTTACTTGATTTCCAAAATACTTTCTGCGTTCTTCCATGGCCTGAGACCCTTACCGTATTTATTTAGGAGGTTTTCGATGCAGAAGTCTTGCATTTTGTATCTTATTCTGTTGTTATGTATTGTTCTTCCTCATCCAAATAGATGGAGGAAAATACCTGTTCACCAACAAAGTAACCTTCTTGAGTCTTCCTTTTTTATTCCTTTTTGGGGCATTTTCTCAGCCAGTTACTTGACTTTTGAGTCCATTATCAAGAGGAGGGTATATTCTGGGAACCTGTAAGTTTTCAGTTCCTAAAAATAAAGGGAGAGGAATTTATTCCTCTCTTGGCCTGTGCTCTCATCTTGGAGCAATCACAGGCTTTTCTGCCCAGGATCTAAAAACAGAATTCCCTCTCTGGAGCCTCCACCAGTTCCACTATCCAGTGCTCCTCCTTACCCCAGGGCCACCACTCAGGGCTGACATCCAGATCACCTTCTCAATTCCTTCAGAATCCTTAGACTGAAGGCTCCAAAAATGGGCCACTGGTGCTGCCAGCACCTGGGGCCAGTACTAGGAGAGGATGCTTCTCCCTTCTCACCCAGGTGATAGAGTTTTCTTTAGCAGAGGAATCTGAGAACCGTAACTGCTGCTGTTGGTGCCCTGAACCCTGGTCTGGTCCTGTCAGAGAGGCATGCCAAGAAAAGGATGTGAAGCTCTCTGTGGGATGAACTCTACTCTGAGCCTGATGCGATAGACCTTTCCTGTTGCCCTTCTAGGCTGCTTTAGGCTGGAAATCTCTTTCACTCTGTGGTTTGTGGATTCTACTCCTCTAGATTTTGTTTGGAGTCCTTTTTTTACAGGTATTTTATTTTATTTTATTTTTTAAAATAAATTTATTTATTTAGCTTTTTACATTCATTTTCACAAAATTTTGGGTTCGAAATTGTGTCCCCATTTGCCCCCTCCCTCCACCCCAATACACCGAGTATTCTAATTTCCCCTATCGCCAATCTGCTCTCTCTTCTATCATCCCTCCCTTCTCTTGTCCCCATCTTCTCTTTTGTCCTGTAGGGCCAGATAACTTTCTATTCCCCATTACCTGTATTTCTTATTTCCTAGTAGCAAGAACAATACTCAACAGTTGTTCCTAAAACTTTGAGTTCCGACTTCTCTCCATCCATCCCTCCCTCCCCACCTGTTCCCTATGGGAATGCAGACAATTCAATATAGGCCATATCTGTGTAGTTTTGCAAATGACTTCCATAATAGTCGTGTTGTGTAAGACTAACTATATTTCCCTCCCTCCTATCCTTCCCCCAATGCTTCTATTCTCTCTTTTGATCCTGTCCCTCCCTGAGTGTTGGCTTCAAATTCCTCCCTCCTCCCATTGCCCTCCCTTCCATCATTACCCCCCACCCTGTTTATCCCCTTCTCCCCCACTTTCCTGTATTGTAAGATAGGTTTTCATACCAAAATGAGTGTGCATTTTATTCCTTCCTTTAGTTAAATGTGATGAGAGTAAATTACATGTTTTTCTCTCAGCTCTCCTTTTTTTCCCTCCACTAAAAAGTCTTCTTCCTGCCTCTTCTGTGAGAGATAATTTGCCCCATTCCTTTTCACCCTCTCTCCTCCCAATACATTTCTGTCTCACCTTTTACCTTAATTATTTGAAGGTACAATCCCATCCTATTCAATTCACTCTGTGCTCTCTGTCTCTGTGTGTGCGTGCACTTGTGCATATGCATGCGTGTGTGTGTGTGTGTGTATGTGTGTGTAATCCCACCAACTACCCAGGTACTGAAAAGTTTCAAGAATTACAAATATTGTCTTTCCATGTAGGAATGTAAACAGTTCAACTTTTTAAAGTCCCTTTTGATTTCTCTTTTCTGTTTACTTTTTCATGCTTCTTCTCATTCTTTTGTTTGAAAGTCAAAGTTTCTTTTCAGCTCTGGCCTCTTCATCAAGAATGCTTGAAAGTCCTTGATTTCAATGAAAGACCATTTTTTACCGTGAATTATTACACTCAGTTTTGCTAGGTAGGTGATTCTCGGTTTTAGTCCCAGCTCCTTTGATTTCTGGAATATCCTATACCACAACCTTCAATCCCTTAATATAGAAGCTGCTAGATCTTGTGTTATCCTGATTGTATTTCCACAATACTGGAATGGTTTCTTTCTAGCTGCTTGCAATATTTTCTCCTTGACCTAGGAACTCTGGAATTTGGCCATAATGTTCCTAGGAGTTTCTCTTTTGGATCACTTTCAAGCGGTGATTAGTGGATTCCTTGAATACTTATTTTGCCCTCTTATTCTAGAATATCAGGGCAGTTTTCCTTGATAATTTCAGGAAGGATGATGCCTAGGCCCTTTTTTTGATCGTGGCTTTCAGGTAATCCCATAACTTTTAATTTGTCTCTCCTGGATCTCTTTTCCAGGTCAGTTGTTTTTCTAATGAGATATTTCTCATAATGTTCCATTTTTTTCATTCTTTTGATTTTGTTTTGCGATTTCTTGGTTTCTCAGAAAGTCATTAGCTTCCATCTTTTCCATTCTAATTTTGAGAGAACTCTTTTCTTCAGTGAGCTTTTGAACCTCTTTTTTCCATTTGGCTAAATTTTGCTTTTGAAAACATTCTTCTCTTCATTGGCTTTTTGAACCACTTTTGCCAATTGAGCTAGCCTATTTTTCAAGGTGCTATTTTCTTCAGCATTTTTTTGGGTCTCATTTATCAGGGTATTGACCCATTTTTCATGCTTTTCTTGCATCTGTCTCGTTTCTCTCCCCAGTTTTTCCTCCACTTGTCTAACTTGATTTTCAAAATCCTTTTTGAGCTCTTCCATGATCTGAACCCATTGGATATCTATTTCAGATGTTTGGGATAGCAAGGCCTTGACTTCTATGTCTTTACCTGATGGTAAGCATTGTTCTTCCTCATCAAAAAGGAAAGAAGGAAACATCTGATCACCAAGAAAGTAACCCTCTATCTTCTTATTTTTTTTCCCTTTTCTGGACATTTTCCCAGCCAGTTACTTGACTTATGAGATTCCTCTCCACCCCTGCCTCACCTCCAGATCTGCCTAGCTAGTGCTTGGGGTCTGAGATTCAAATGCTGCTCTCCAGCCTCAGGGCTTTCAGTGGTGGCAGGGCTGTTATTTAGTATGAAATTATGTTCACCTACTTGGGTTGGGTCAGGTCTGTCTCACAGGACTCAGTTCCCTCAGGGGGTTTATACAGAGACCTTCAGCAATTGAACTGAACTCCTGACTGCTCCGGGAACCCCTGACCACTGCTTCCCCCACTGCTGCCTCCCGAGGGGCCTGAGTTATGGAGACACCCCGCTCCCCTCTCGGCTAACCCAGAAGGCTCTCTCACTGACCTGTGTACCTGTGAGTTGTGGGACCTTCACGGCCACTGGAGATTCCATCCCCGAAAGCTGCTCGGATCTGCTCCCCTTGGTGCTGTGTGGCCAAGGCATGGCTGGGATCTGTTCTGGTCAGGTGCACAATGGATCTTTGTTGCCAGTTTTTCAGGGCTCTCTGGAACAGAAATCTCCACTCCATTGTTGTGCAGCTTCCACTGCTCCAAAATTTGTTGGGAGTTCCTCTTTACAGGTGATTTATGGGCTGTGGATTTGGAGTTAGCATATGTGAATCTTTCTACTCCACCATCTTGGCTCCTCCGCTACAGGTATTTTATGATATGAGAAGGGAGAGCTTCTATAGGTCTGTCCTTCTCCTCCACCAATTTGGCACCAACCCCACTTCCAAGCATTCTTGTTGTAAAGCCTATAGCAGAATATAAAATTTGA
The DNA here is from genome assembly GCA_028658325.1 of Potorous gilbertii. Taxonomy (NCBI): domain Eukaryota; kingdom Metazoa; phylum Chordata; class Mammalia; order Diprotodontia; family Potoroidae; genus Potorous; species Potorous gilbertii. The sequence goes on from JAQQSK010000020.1 coordinate 78,128, forward strand.
CTTTCAAATACTCGAATCAAGAGAAGCCTGAAAAGGAAAAGAAGAAAGTGAAACCACATGTGACTTGTTAAAGTTGAATTGCTTACATTCCTACATGGAAAAATTATATTTGTAACTTCTCAGACCTTTCTCAGTATTAAGGTAATTATAAGGAATTTGTGTGTATGTGTATATATATGTATGTATACACACATAGTCATATATATGCTTGTATGTGTGTATTTTAACTGTGTAGGCATAAATATATTCACATATATGTGTGTATGGATGTATGTTTTATATGCATATATATACATATATACATATATATATATATATATATATATATATATATATATATATATATACAGAATGCACAGGGTAAGATGAATATGAAGGAAAGATTCCTAAAATACAAGTGGTGAGAGGAATGTACTGGGAGAAAGAGAAAGAGAAAGAGAGAAGTAGAATAGAGAAAAGCATCTCACATGGAAGAGGCAAGAAAGTCCTTTTAGGGGTAGAGGGAAAGAGGGGAGAGGAAATAAGTGAACCTTACTCTCATTAGATTTGGCTTAAGAAGGGAATAACACGCATTCAGTTGGGTGTGGAAATCCATACAGGATGACAGGGGAGAATGGAATAGGAGAGGGAGCAAAATAGATGTAACAACAGATTGGGAGAAGGAGTAATCAGAAGCAAACACTATTGAGGGGGTCAGGTCGAGGGAGAGAGTGGAATAAATGGAGGTCAGGACAGAAAAGAGGGAAATGTGGTTAGTCTTTTGCAGCATACCTGTCATGGAACTGTTTTGCATGGCTATACATATATGAACTATTTTGAATCACTTGCTTTCTTGATGAGGGTGGGATGGGAGGGAGGAAGGAAGAGAATGTGAAACTCAAACTTATTCAAATGAATGTTAAAAAATATTTTTTCATGCTACTCAGAAATGAGTTATACAGTCAGTGGGGTATAGAAATCTGCCTTGCCCTACAGAAAAACAGAAGAGAGGGTGACAGGAAAAGATGGGGCTAACAGAAGGGAGGGCAGACTGGGGAAAGAGGTGATTGGCATGCGTGCTGTCCTGGGGTGGGAGAGGGGAGACATAAGGAGAACATTTGGAATTTAAAATTTTGTGGAAGTGAACGTTGAAAACAAATAATAAACAAATTATATTTAAAAAAAACAATAAATGAGTCTTTCTAACTCCAGACCCAACACTTTATTCCCTGTGTCACTTAGTTGACCTGTGTTCAAGTGTAGCAACTGAAATTTACTAGTTGTGTGATGTTGTGACAATGGGCAAGTCATTTAACCTGTGCTTGTATCAATTTCCTTGTCTGTGATATGGAGATTTATGTAGCATTTATGTATTATCTACTTTCAGACACTGTGCTAAGCAATGTACCAATAGTATCTTTTCTAATCTTTATGACAGCCTTGGTGTGCAGGTGTGGTTATCTTAGTAGTACCTACCTTCCAGGAGTAAAGATAAAATTATATTTGTAAAATACTTAGCACATTGTCAGGGATCTATTAGTTGTTTAACAAATGTTTATTTCCTTCTTTCCAGTGTAAATAAAATCATAAACAAACTAGTTAATATTTTTAAAAGGGTAATCAAAATAATTAAATTATAGAGAAGTATTTAATAAATTATAGAATTAATTTATGTTTATTACCTATATGACCTTAACCAGATCATTTAATCTCTGTTTGCTGCTGCTTCCTTAACTGAAAAATGTAGATAATAAGAATATCTACCCCAAAAGATTGTTGTGTGAGCATCAAATGACATAATATTTATAAAGTGCTTTAGCACAATAACTTTCTCATAGTACTCAATATATATGATGTTACAAATTTTAAAGCATAGGAATTAGTGCAAGTCATTAAAATGAGAAAAAAAATAATTATTGAAATTCTATCTAAATCATAGTCTACCACTATTTACAATGGAAAACAACAAAAGTGTTTTCAGTAATATCAAGACTTTTCTTAAAAGGATGTATAAATTCAACAGTAGTATTTTATAGCATATCATAAATGTTAGCTCTCAAAATAACAGTAGTACATACATAAAATAAGTGTAGAAAAAATGATTTCTTACCTAGAAAATTCTAGAGATTCAGCAATAAGACATAAGTTCATAACAATTCATAAAAAATAAAGAAGCAAGATATCATATTTTTCTGTATATTGTTAATAAAATCTGTAAGAGGAGATACAAAGTGGAATTTCATTTTAAAAAGTAAAAATGCATAAAATATCTGGAGCTAATCTACAATACACATTGAAAAATCATGTGAATATAAATACAGTACACTCTAAGGAGGTATAAGAAAACAAAAATTTTGGAATTTTTGACAATATGATGGATATGATAAGACTCCAAACTAGATTAGTTCAAAACTTTCATACAAACCATGAGGTTACTTAATAACATTTCACAAATACAATACAGCATTTGTGTGGAGATATAAGAAATCAAGAAACTCAAGGAAAGTTTATAATATTAACAAAGCTTTCATCAATGTGGTCTATCATTATGAAATCTGAAACTACCAAAATTCCAAGAAAGAAAAATAATGACACCCATTAAAGAATGGAGGAGCTAATCAATGATACAGATTTTAAAGTAAGACAAGATGCAGTCAAACTAAATAGCCCAGTATTTGATAAGCACAAGAAGAAAAGGTTCTAGGTTATGAGAAAAAATAGAAAGCTGAAAGTAGGAAGACAGTTAATCGAAATAAATGCTAGATAAATATCTGATGACATTTACTACAATAGGATACAAATATATATGTATATATATTATATATATATATATATATATGTGAAATACACATATAAAAATTAAAGGGACGTCTTTAAAAAAAGAAAGAAAAAAGACATCTTAAACAAGTAAGTCACAAAACAAAACAGATCATTTTAATTGCATACAATTAAAAATAACTTTTGCATATACACAATCATAGCCAGTGAGCAAGAAACATACTTGTAAGGAAATATTTTCTGAAAAGTATTTCTATAATAGACTAATATATCCAGGGTATGCAGACAATTGATACAAATAAACAGTGTGTCCTAAAAGTTTTAGTGAAGTTTTAAACTACTGAAGTTTAAAAAATAGAAAAATACAAATGTTTGAAACTTAGAACTCTACTAAGAGAGAATTCTGGAAAGTGGCAGAGTGAGTCAGAAAACAGTGGACTCTCCAAATTTCCTTGGGTGGGAAAAGACAGAACATCGCCTCAGAGTGAATGTAGAGCACCATAAATAAACACAATTTAATGTTAAGAACTTGGTCTCCTAAGTCAACATGATAAAACTCCAGGAAAGACCTATCCTCCCAGAGCTGGTTTTCAGCCTGAGCTAAGTGCAAACACCTCCAGGCTGACTCCAAAGAATCAATAAAAAACAAGGTCTTAGGGGTATCTGAGTTGCGAGGCAGCCTCAGTCTTAGAAACTGTCATCTCATGGATAGTGTATGGGGAGGATGAGGGAGGCAGCTGAGGACTGAGTAGGAGAAAATTAAAGGACCTTCCATTGTTGAGGGATGACACACTCAGTGATATCGGTCAGAAACATCCCAGGTTGTGGCTACAGAGGAGAAGGAACTAGAACACATCTGATGAGTCAGGCAACAGTAGGTGGTGACTGTGGACCCTTGTAGGAGAGCAAAGTTCAGTTTCAAGGGAAAGGACAACTGTAGTTTGCAGCCAACTGAGGTACCACAGGGAGTAAGATCATTTGAAGTACAGTGTGTTCAGAGTCCCTAACCATGCCTTGGGAGTAGAGAGGAGAGTACAAGATTGAGTCCTCAGACAGAACTCAGAATAAGATCTCAGAAAAGTAATAGGGATTAGAGACTTGGGCCATCAATCTCCATACCTTGGGGCTATAACTTACTTATAATAATAGCTTCTAATAACAAAATAATAGAACAGCAATAAAAAGAATAATAATAAAAAAACCATAGATAGTTACTATGGGAATAGAAAGGTGTTTTAAGATTTAGAGGAAGATAATGGAGCAAAAAAAAACCTCTTTTTTCCAATGAGAAATATCAAATGGTCCCAAGCACATAAAGAATTTTTGGAAGAACTTAAAAGGGACTTCAAAATTCAAATGAGTGATTAAGAAAAAATTAGAAAAACATAAAAACAATCTAGGGGGAACATATGAAAAGAAATTCAACCAACTTGACAACGAGAACCAAAATCATAAGGAAGAAAATAATTCTTTTACAACTAGAGTTGGGCAAAAGGAAGCTTATGATACTCTAAGACATCAAGAAATAATAAAACAATCAAAAGAATGAAAAATAGAAGAAAATGTAAAACATCACAACAGAAAAACAACTGATCAAGAGAATGGATTGAGGAAAAATAACATAAGAATAGCAGTACTATCTGATAATTATTATTTATAAAAGAATATTGATGCAACATTACAAAAAATTATAAAGAAAAATTCCTAGAATAAGAAGGCAAGGCAAGAATAGGAAAAATCCACCAATCACCTACTAAAAGAAATTCTAGGTATAAAACTTAGAGGAATAGTATAGTCAAGTTTAAAAGTTCCCAGGTAAAGGAGAAAATATTGGAAACAACAAGAAAAAATACATAAATATCATGGAGCTCCAATGAGGAATTATGTTAAAGCACCATGAGTCTTAGAATACTATATTTCATGGAGCAAAAGAGCTGGGGTTACAAGCAAGAATAATTTAGCCAGCAAAGTTAACTATAATCCTGAATAGAAAAAAAATGGATATTTAATGAACTGAAAGATTTTCAGCTCGTTGTGACTAAAACAGAAAAACTTAAGGAAAAATTTAAGGTAAACATTAAAGATAATTATGAGTGGCTCAATGAGTTCTAATTGTTTACTTCTTATATGTGGAAATATTTTATGTGCTCTTATGACTGTGATGATTATTTGAGTAATTTGGGGGGAAAAGCTATGTATAATGAGATGATTCTAAAAAAATAAAACTGGGTGGGAAGAGAATAAAATGAGTAATTATCTCATACAAAGGAGGCATAAAGGGAAAAATTTAAACAGAAGAAACTAGTAGGAGGAGGGCAGATAGTGATGGAAACTTTTTGTTTTGGGGAATGGCTTAAAGAGGGAACAAGACACACATATTTCTATCTACATAGATACGTAGATGTATATATATATATATGTGTGTATGTGTGTGTGTGTGTATGTGTGTGTATTAAACATCTTCTAAATACAAAAAAAAGAAGGCAAGGGGACAGGGTGGTGGGAGACAAAAAGGGAGCTATTCTTGGAGGGATGGGTAGGTTGAAGAATCAGAGGACAAGGTAGTGGTTGGAAGTAAAGCAGAAGATTGAGGAGGGTTAGAATGACAAGAAGTATAGTGAGAAAAAATAGGAAGGAGGAAAATATGCAAGGGATTGTAGCTTAGAATGTGAATGGGATGAATTTACTCAAGAAATTTAAACTGATACTAAATTTAATATTCGAATTTAATAGTTTGTTGCTTTTAGGGAACTACAAAAATTAGAGATACACACAAAGATGAAATAAAGGTCAGAGGTAGAATTTATTATACAAAAAATGGAGGGAAATAATCATTATCTCAGACAAAGGTTAAAGATAAAATAGATATAATCAAGAGAGAAAAAAACAAGGAAATTACATTATGTGTCAGCAATATTATTTAATATTGCTTTAGACCACTTAAAATAACTAGATATGTACCTTTTGATCCAGCAACAACACTACTATATCTCCATCCCAAAGAGATCATAAAAAGTCAAAAAGGACCCAGATGTCAAAAAGTATTTATAAAAGTTCTTTTGTGGCGGCAAAGAATTGAAAATTGAGGGGATACAAATTAATTGGGGAAGTGCTGAACAACACATGGCGTATGATTGTAATGAAATACTATTTTTTTATAAGAAATGATGAACAGGCAAATATTGGAAAAAAAAAAAAACTTGGCAAGGCTTATATCACCTTACTCTGAGTGAAGCGAGCAGAGCCAGGAGAACATTGCACATATTATTAGCAATATTGTGCAATGATCCACTTTGATAGACTTAACTCCTCTCGGTAAGACAATGATCCAAGAAAATTACATAAAATTCATGATAGAAAATGCTTTTCACATGCAAAGAAATAACTATGGAGTCCAGATGCAGATGAAACCATATTATTTTCATTTTTCTTTTCTTTTTTGTGGTTTTTCCCTTTTGTTTTCAGTCTTCTTTCACAACACGACTAATGTGGAAATATGTTTAATATTATTGTGCTTGTATAACCTATATCAGATTGTTTGTTTTCTTAGGGAGGAAGGAGAAAGAAAAAATTGTAACTGAAACACCTACAAAAATGAATGTGGAAAACTATCTTCACATGTAATTGGAAAAAAATGCTTTTAAGTGAAAAATATGGAAATAAAATTTAAATGCAATTAGAGACTTTCTAAAACAAAAAAGCACACTAATTTTAAAATAACTAGACAGTACAAAATACCTGAGAGTATAACTGCCAAAAGGGACAGAGGAACAATAGGAACATAAAAATAAAACACTTTTTGTACAAATAAGTTCATATCTAAATAATTGAAATTGAAATAATATTTATTGTTCCTGGGTAAGCAAGTTAATACAATAAAATGTAATAAAAATAATAATAAATAATAATAATTAAAAATGATTTTATGCAACTCATTTAATTCCATGCCATCCCTATTAAATTACTAAAAAAATTTTACTGAGTTAGAAAAATTAATAAAGTTCCTAAGGAAGAAAAAAAGGCAGGTACATCAAAGAAACCAGGGAAAAAAGATGTAAAGGAAGTAGATTCCGCACTATCAGACCTTAAACTATATTATAAGATGGGAATATTGTTGAAGTGTAAAATGTATACTTTCAATTATTTTAATTTAAAATGTTCCTGTATAAATAAAACTTATGTAGTCAAGAATAGAAGGAATGCTGAAAATTGGGGAAAAAAACTTGCATAGACAATTTCTCAGATACAATGTGATTGGATTAGAATGTGTCTTTGGTGCAAGAAATGATGAGATAGTTGATTTAGAAAAAAATATGGGAGCATTTAGACTTGTAAGGAAGACACTGTCAGAGAAACAGGTATCAAGTGAAAATTTGCATGTATATGCGTATATATTATATATTATAGATATCAACCTGTATGTCTATCAATATCTATATATGCATATATGGGGATGAGGTGAGAATAATGGAAGGGAGGGGAAAAACAAAGTATAAAAATAAAGTTAAAATGTACAGCAATGAACAACAAAAATTTACAAGGAAGCAAAGGAAAGCTGGACACTTTGAAAACAATGTGTATTATTTATCATAAAGGTTTTCTTGATAAGAAAATTTATTGTTTTGTATTGAGTCTTCTCTAATATTCTGATGTGTAAGTGACAATTGTTTTTCTTTCCTAGTTTTCTATTTAAATTTAAAATAAATAATAATAAAATTTACCAAAAAAAGAGAAAAAAAACTCTACTAAGAATTCTGGAACACCCTGCTATTAGTGTCATCAAAAAGATATGAAGAGGCAAATTTTTAAAAAGGTTAACAACCAACAATAACGGTAAAACATGCTCTAAATTACTATCAATATGAAAAATGCGAAGTAGAACAGCTCTAATATTTCACCTCATACTCATCATATACTAAAAAAAAAAAATCTAAAAAACTAAAAAAGGAAACATAAACGGTGCTTCACAAGAACATATTTGACTCACACAAATCCCTATACTACATCTAGAGAAGAAATCTTCATCAAATATATACCAGACAGTCTTTTGATATATTTTTTGGTTTTGCCAGATTGCTTCCTTTTCTCTTTCTTTGTATTATTTGTACTAGGTCAAAGTTAATTCAGTAGAGAAAGGGAGAAGAATGTATATGAAAATGAAAGTGATTCAAAAGCTAGCAATGCATTTTTTAGAAGGAAATTATTGTCCATGGATCAGAGAAAGGCTTAAGGAACTGTGGTATACTGATTTAATGTATTACTATTGTACCACAAAAAGTGGTAAGTATAAATAATTCAGAGAAACTTGGGAAAACTTGAAATAAGATTATTTTTAACAAAGACAGTGAAAGCAGAAAAATCACCATATGACAAAAGCAATAATGTCAATGAAAAGCAACATTAACAAAAAACAAAAAACTTAAAAATTCTATTGAATGCAGAATTGTTCATTACTTCAAAGCCTTGACTGTAAGTTATGCAGACAAATGCTAGATCATAGTTGTGGAATAAAGATAATGTGAGTTATGTGTTGACTTGATTTCTCAATTTTTCTTATAATAGTTTAAATAAGAGAGCATTCTATTCTTCACAATAGGGTAGAGTCATTTAGAACTCACAATGGTGTAAAAATTTTGGTAAAACATTCCTTTATCCCTATATATGAACATTTAAAGACAACTGAAGTAGATGTTTCAGTAACATGGAAAATGAATTGTTTTTACTGATTTGAATGCAACAGTTTGTGTTGATGAAATCCAATGATGCCATTCTCCACCCTACCATGTATAATTATAATGAACACAATTTTAGTGTAGTTTCTGTTCTATTCTTTTTTTTTTAATTTTAAATTCCCTGGACTTCATCTGGTATCTCTACATGCAGAAAACTCAGTTAACTTCTCCTGTAACTTGAATGAAATAAACTTCAGTTAAAATTTTACTTCCTGTTCTTTTTATATTGTCTTAATATTCAGTGGATATTTTTGTTCTTTTCTTATATTTTAGGCAACATCTAATAAACATGTTCCTTTCACTCATCTATTATATCTATTAATGCAACCTTTAAGTAATTACCTTATTAGTGTAGCATTTGCAATGAGACTCTTTAATATGAATGGATTATACATTCACCTTACACCTGGAAATAGTCTATTTAGGGGACTAAGCAAGTAATGAGTATTGATTAGAGTTATAATGGATAGCCAGGATTGCATGAGTGAAAATCTGAAATGTGTTTAACTCTCACAAAAATGACATCTTTTCTACCACATACAACTTTGCACACAATATTTTACCTGAACTTCTGTGTTAAATATTAGCAATGGATTCTTGATTGATCATGGAGAAAAAGTGATATCTTATTAAAGAATAAATAATGTCAAAGAACTGCTTATCTATTGTGTATTAACTGGAAATCACAAAGGTTCTGATCTGTTGGAATTTCCAATCCCAGGAGAAATGTGCAAAGAACAAAGATTTCTATGTACATTTTCCTAGCATTGGATGTCTCATTTCACCATTTGCTTATGTGAAAATGGACTATTTTTCTTAGTAAAATTAGTGAAACAGATTTACAAAGCAAAAGAGAATTGAAGGGAAGAGGAATTCTTTGATTGACAGCAAATACGCATATGAAAACAGATTGGAAATTTTGATAAGGATCATAACTTATTTGACTTAAACTAAGGATGCTACATAGTTTATTAACTTGGAATTCTATAGTTATAGTTCAGTTACCTCCCTGTGTTTTATAATAAACATGAGATTTCATAAAAGATGCTATTCCTTTGAAGTACTTTCCTGCTACATCAGTTCTTATGTATTTATATAAAATATTTCAGACAAGAATAGCAAGGTTTATCAACTCATTATGAGGAAAAGAATTTGAACACATGCTGTACTGGATGCTAATATATTTGATAACAGATGAAGATAAAATTGTTTGGCTATGTAGGGAGAATAGTTATCATAATCTCTCTTTTCAAAATGGGGAATGGAACTTCAGTGATCAAATAACTAGATCAAGACAGAAAGAGTCTGCAAAATGGGAAGGTCAGGACTAGAATTGGTCTTTTTGGGAATGACTCATAGTCCTCACCAGATTGTCAAAGAAATACATGTTAAAAAAAAGCAAAACAAAACTGACTGCCATTTTTATTTATTTATCCTATTATCACCATAGATTCAACATGTCACATTCAAAGTTGTAGCTAAGAATTCCAGCATCTGGAGCAAATTCACTGGAATGCAGGAGTGTGTGTGGGAATGGGTCAGGGGTGAGGGTATATTTTCCAACTTAACATTTGTTACCTAATTTCCAAAGTGTGGGATTCTCTCTAGTCTATGCCACCAAGAGATTTGGGAAGAAGTTGGAAAGATGAGAGGAGAGGAGGGCTACACTTCAGTCTCCTCAGTTGCTTTAGGCACTCCTAGATTCCAGAGAAAGAAGATAGAAGATGGTAGCCCTACTTCAGGTGACTGAAAGAAAGCTCTAATAGGAAGCCAAAATAATCTCTATAATCTTCATATTGTTAGCTTGCTATACTGCAGACCTTGTGTAAGATCTAACACTCTTGTTGAACTTAGTTTTCTCACTCTCAATAGGAAATTTCATTCATTCTCTATCTTCTGGCACATGATCTATTATTTATCCTTTCTCTGATTTCCCTTGTTATTGAATGAGATAAATCCGTTTCTTTGCTACCTGCTATGAGTAGTATTCATTGTGGAATAACTATTTGCTGGGAAAGGAGTCATGCATTGACTATAAAACTTAAAGTTCTGATTCCTCCATTAATATAAGAGCAAACAGAAGTTACCTCTAACCTAGAAATCTCATACCTCATGTATATAATACTTAACAGAATGAATGGAAATCAGGCCTAATATACCCTGTCTCTCATGAGAACAGAGTGGGCAGGCTTCTGGCTCCAAACGCCTGCATTGCTTCCTAGGAAATCATAATCTCTCTTGGGGAGTATTAGAAGAGAGAAGGGCTAGTCATTGCGTCTCTCTCCAAACCACAAAGCATCCCCATCTGACATTTGAGATACAAGCCCCCATTACATATTACTTCAAAAAAGCCTAAGATGTGACATTTAAATAAATGCTACCATAATAAAATTCAAAATTTCTATCCTGCATTTGGTAAAAACAACTTTCCAAATATGTAGAAGCTAAGGACAGCAAAGTCACATGAGAATAGGATCAAATATACAATGTTCTTATTGTATTTGCTCTGCAATTGCCAGAAAGGATAACTTCATTCTTTTTATTCCTATGCCTAATAATTAGCACAGTCCTCGGAAAGTAGAAGGTGTTGAATATATGTTGTTTAACTGATTAATTGACATATTCAGTGTGACTACAGGGCTCATTAGAGTGTATGGCAACCTAACTGTTTCCTGAGATTCACAATTCAAAGAAAACTTTATAGCAGTGAATGTAGAGGACAGTCTTTCAATCAAACCTTGGCCAAATAACCCCAGAATACAGGAGTGTATATATATATACGTATATATATATATATATACGTATATATATATATACGTATATATATATATATATACGTGTATATATATATATATATATATATATATACACGTATATATATATATATATACGTATATATATATATATATATATCTATGAGATGGCAGGCCTGTACATGTCTTTCAAGGTCTTTCCTGTCTGAATATTATGTATGACTTAATTTTATTTTTTTTTAATTAACCCAGTCTCTTTCTCTTTCATATAATGTATCATTTCATGTGCATAAATCTAACACAATGAGTTGAAAATGCTTCTTATTTAATGAAATCTTTCTTGTTCCATCATTCCTTCACATAATGTCACTTATTATAGTGGAAGAGTTCAGTTACATTCCTTTTGTTTTACATTCCCTTAAATACATAAGGGTTTTTTTTCTTCCGAACGTAATAAGTATTAATGACCTGATAAAGGATGAAAATGTAAGGTCCACATCCACAAATTTCCTTTGTTCAAGGATATTTACAAACACACATACACACACACACACACACATACACACAGCTTTGCTGTTAATAGAAAAGGCTATTGTCGGGATCCATTAGAGAGAAAAGGAATTTTCCTTCTGCTGAATGAAAGAGAATAGTCAAACCAGCCAATTAATGTCTAGTTGGATTTCAGTGATAATGACAATAGTGATAATATTTATAGCAGGCCTCCTTTTGGCCACCACAAAGACTGCTGCTATATATATTTTTGTACATGTAGGACCCTTTCCCATCTCTTGGGGATACAGTCCTAGAAGTGGTATTGCTGGGACAAAGGGTACGTATATTTTTGTGCCCCTTTGGGCATAGTTCCAACTTGCTCTAAAGAATGGTTGGCTCAGCTCAGAGCTTCACCAACAATGAATTAGGGCTCCAATTCTCCTAAATCTTTTCCAACATTTATCATCTAAATCTTCTGTCATGTTACTCAATTTGATAGGGGTGATTTGGTATCTCAAAGTTGTTTGGATTTGCATTTCTCTAATCAAAAATTATTTAGATATCCCCAAGAGATCACAAAAATGGGAAAGGGTCCCACATGTACAACAATATTTATAGCAGGACTCTTTGGAGTTGCCAAAAACTGCAAGTCAAGGGGATGCCCATCAATTGGGAAATGGCTGAATAAATTAAGGTATATGAATGTAATGCAATACTATTGAGCCATAAGAAATGATGAACAAGAAGACTTCAGGGAGGCCTGGAAGGACTTATATGATCTGATACTGAGCAAAAGGAGAAGAACCAGGAGAACTTTGTGCACAGCAATGACTGCAGTGGGCTAGAGTCTTTTCTGGTAGACCTGGAACTTCGTAATAATGCAAGAATTTATTTTAAAAAAAAATCCCAATGGTGGTTTTCTAAGACAAAATGCCTTCCACACTCAGAGAAATATGGAAGCCATTCACAGAATGTAGCAGATCATGTTTGTGTTTGTGTGTGTGTTTTTGTGTATTATATTATGATTTGTTATATGATTTCTTCCATTTATTTTAGTTCGACTACGTAGCATGGCTATAGTGAAAACAAACTCAATAGGGAAGTATATGTAGAACCTATACAGAACTGTGTGCTGTCTTGGGGAGGGAGGGGAGGGGAGTAGGTGTGGGGGGTTAAAATCTTAATTTTATGGTAGTGATTGTAGAACATTTAAAAACAATAATAAAATTTTAAAAAAAAGTTATTTAGAACATCTTTCCATAGGATTATAGATATCTTTAATTTCTTCCTCTGAAAACTGCCTTTTCATAATTTTTCCCAGTTTATCAATTGGAGAATTACTTGTATTCTTGTACATTTGACTCAGTTCAATACACATTTCAGGAATGGGGCCATTTATAGCAGAAACTACTTGCAAAATTTCTTTCCCAGTTTTCTGCTTTCCTCCTAGACTTGGGTGCTTTGGATTTGGTTGTGCAAAAATTTTTCAGTTTTACATAAACAAAATTATCCACTTTGCACTTCATAATGCTTCCTGTCTCTTCTTTAGTACAAAATTCTTCCCTTCTCCATAAATCTGATAAATACACTAACCCTTGCTCCAATAATTTGTTTATAGTATCAATCTTTATAAGTAGATCATGTACCCATTTGGACTATTTTGTATGGTGACAGGCATTGGTCTATGCCTAGTTTTCACCACACTTTACCTAGTTTTACCATCAATTGTTGTCAAACAGTGAGTACTTATCCCAGAAGCTGTGGTCCTTGGCTTTATCAAACAATAGATTAATATATTCATTGACTGTTGTGTCTTGAGGACCTAGTCTATTCCACTTGTCTACCCTTCTGTTCCTTAGCCAGTACCAAATGGTTTTGAGAATTGCTCCTTTATAATACAATTTGAGACCTGGTAGAGCTAGGCCACCTTCCCTAGCCTTTTTTTTTTATTAGTTCCCTTGCTATTCTGGACTTTTTGTTCTTCCAAATGAACTTTGATACTTTTTCTTCCAGCTCTAGAAAATAATTATCAGAAAGTATGATTGATTTAGCACTAAATAAGTAAATTAATTTAGGTAGAATTGTTATTTTTATTACATTGGCTCAGCCTACCCAAAAGCAACTGATGTTTTTCCACTTTCTTAGATCTGATGTTCTTTGTGCAAAAAAATGTCTTGTCATTCTATTCATATAGTCCCTGGATTTGTTTTGGCAGGTAAACTCCCAAATATTTTATAGTGTTTACCATTGCTTTAAATGAGGTTTCTCTTTCTGTCTCTTCCTCTTGGGCTTTGTTAGTAATATATAGAAATGCAGAAGTTTTGTGCGGGTTTATTTTGTAACCTACAACTTTGCCAAGGTTGTTTATTATTTCAAGTAGTTTTTTACTTGAATCTCTGGGATTCTCTAAGTATATCATCATATCATCCACAAAGAGTAACAACTTCATTTCTTCTCTGCCTCTTCTAATTTCTTCAATTTCTTTATCTTCTCTAATTGCTACAGCTAACATTTCTAGTACAATATTAAATAACAGTGGTGATAATGGACATGCTTGTTCCACCCCTGATCTTATTGGAAATGCATCTAATTCATCTCCTTTTCATTTAATGCTTGCTGAGCATTTTAGATAGATACTCATTATTTTATGGAAAGTTCCCTTTATTCCCATGCTCTCCAAGTTTTTTAATAGGAATTGGTGGTGTATTTTGTCAAAAACTTTTTCTGCATCTATTGATATAATCATGTGATTTCTGTTAGTTTTATTGTTGATATGATCAATAAAGCGAAAAGTTTTTTCTAATATTGTACCTTCCATGAACTTCTGGTGTGAAACCTAACTGATTATAATGTATTATTCTCATGATAAGTTGATGTATTCTTGTTTGCTAAAATCTTATTTAAAATTTAAGCATCTATACTCATTAGAGAAATTGGTCCATAATTTTTTTTCTCTGCTTTGTCTCTCCCTGATTTATATATCACAATCATATCTTTACCATAAAAAGAATTAGGAAGGACTCCTTCTTCCACAATTTTCCCAAACAGTCTATATAGTATAGGAATTAACTGTTTTTGAGTGCTTGATAAAATTCTCTTGTAAATCCATCAGACCCTGGAGGTTTATTCCTAGGCAGTTCATTGATGGCTTATTCAATTTATTTTTCTGATATGGGGGTAAGTATTCAAATTCCTCTTCCGTTAATGTGGGCAATTAATATTTTTTAAAATACTCATCCATCTCATTTTGATTGCCAAATTCATGGATGTAAAGTTGGATAATTTATTTCTAATTATTGTTGTAATTTCCTTCTCATTGGAGGTGAGTTTTCCCCCTTCATTTTTGAGATAGGTAATTTGGTGTTTTCTTCGTTCTCTTTAAATAAATTGATGAACATTTTATCAATTTTATTTTATTTATTAGTTCAATGGTTTTCTTATTTTCAATTTTATTAATAATCTCTACTTTGGTTTTCAGTAATTCTAATTTGGTATTTACTTGGGGGTTTTCAATTTGTTCTTCCTCGAGTTTTTTCAGCTACATGCCCAATTTATTGATCTCCTCTTTCTCTATTTTATTCACGTAGGCATTCAAAGATATAAAGCTTCCCCTAAGAACTACCTTTGCTGTATACCATAAAATTTTATAAGTTGTCTCATTATTGTCATTTTCTTGAGAGATTTATTGATTGTTTCTGTGATTTGTTGTTTAACCTTCTCCTTCTTTGGGATTCGATTATTTAGTTTCCAATAAATTTCTGGTCTGTCTTTCAAGACCTTTTATTACATATGATTTTTATTTTATTATAATCTGAGAAACATGCATCGAATAGCTCTGCCTTTCTGCACTGGATTGTGAAGTTTTTATGTCCTCGTATATGGCCAATTATTGTTCCTTTGCCATATACTACTAAGAAAATGGCATGATCCTATCTATCCCCATTCAATTTTCTCCAGAGATCTATCATATCTACTTTATCCAGAGATTTATTCACCTCTTTAAATTCTTTCTTATTTATTTTAAAATTAGATTTTCCAAATCTAATTTGGAGGGGAAGTTGAGGTCCCCCACTGGTATAATATTACTGTCTAGTTCTTCCTATAACTCCCTTAAATTCTCCTCTAAGAATTTGGATGCTATACCATTTGGAGTATATATGTTTAGTAATGATACTGCTTCATTTTCTATGGTGTCATTTAGCAGGATATAGTTTCTTTCCTCATCTCTTTTGATTAGATCTATTTCTGCTTTTACTTTGTCTGAGATTAGGATTTCTACCCGTGCTTTTCTTACATCAGCTGAAGCACAATATATTCTGCTCCAACCTTTTACCTTTACCCTGTGTGTATTCCCCCATTTCAAATGTATTTCTTGTAAACAATACATTGTCGCATTATATCTTTTAATGCGTTCTACTATCCATCTCTGTTTTATTGGAGAATTAATCCCACTCACATTCACTGTTATGACTACTATCTGTGTCTTTCCTTTCATCCTCTTTCCCACCATTTGTCCTTTTAATTCTCCCTTCCCCTCCAAAATAGTTTTTCTTTTTTATCATCGTGTCCCACAGTCTTCCCTTCCTTCTTTCAGACTGCCTCCCTTTTACTACCTTTTACCCTTTACTCCTCACCTCCCTTTTAGCCTCCCCTCCCTTTTCTTTCCCCCTTCATCTCCTACTGCCTATAGAACTAGTTACGTTTATATACATAATTAAATTTGTTGTTCCCTCCTTAAACTAAAACCTATGACGATACCTCTCAACCAATTCTCCTTTTCTTCCTTTTTTCCCCTCTACTGTAATATAATTTTGTACTTCTTCTTGTGATACAATTTACCATTTTCTAACTGGAGAAAATAATTCCTTAAAAGGAACAATTGGACAAATGGAAAAGGAGATTTTTTTCCATTTAATTTTTGTACTTCCTTTTCCATTTGTCCAATTTTTCCTGTTAGGTTTTCTGCTGCTGACTTTTCCATTGTTCAATTTTCCCTTTTAAAGAACTGTTCTCTTCAGTGAATTCTTTTTTCATACTTTTAAAATCATTGGCCATTTTTATTTCTATTTCCTTCTACAGCTGTTCCAGAGTACTGTCTGTGCATGTAAGCAGTTCATATTCCCTTATGAAGTTTCAGATGGGAGTACAGTCTCAATATGGACCTCTTTGGTATTCATATTATGGTCCTTGTCCTCATAGAAAGATTCTGTGTTCTTTTCCTTCCTCCTTTGAATCTTGCTCATCATGATGAGGTTTTGTGTGTTTTAACCTCTGGTTCTATCAGCTAGATTCTACAGAACTTTGTGCTGGTATCAGAAAGAAAACACAGATGAAATCTGTTTGTTTTTCTCCAGATTAGCCTTGGAGCTAGCTAGCTATGTGTGGGTAAGGGGTGATCTGGTCACTGGAGATATCCTCAGACGAGGTAGAGCAAAGGCAAGCTCAATGCTTGATGGTACTGGTTGTCTTCCCACTTCCCCTGGAGAGCTTAGGCACCCCTCGGTCCCAGTGCGAGGTTCCACACCCCAGTAGCTCCAGCTGTCTGGGAAAGCTCTGTTCCTCAGCTGTGGTAAGGGGAATATTCCTTTGCTGTTTTCCTAGACTCACATGTTACAAGAGAGTATGCCCATTCTGCTGATCTCACTGATCCAGGATTTTTCTGGGGAAAGTCTTATGGTTCTTTCAAGGACAACAAAGGGAAAGGGAGAGAGCATTTATGGATCATTCTACCATTTTGATTCCCATAAATTCAAGTAGGTGACTTAGAGACGCTTAATCTGTAGGCTGAAAGTCTCTGTGCAGCTGCAGCAGTTACCTAGGCCTCCGTCCATGGCTCTCACTTGCTAGGCTCTCCTGGACACTTTCCCTAAGCTGCTATTCTGCCATACTGCCTCTTCCTCAGACTTCCTGTGGTGTTTCTTGCTCAGTGTGCCTCAGCAGGGACACTGTGCTGTGTGCTGTATGTTCTTCCACCCTCCTAGAATAGATTCTTCCTGCCAATCTTCCAGTCTGTCCTAAACTGTGAATCTGCCACACTCTGTCTCCTATTGGATTGTGTACCTCTCTTTTTAGAGGTATCTGAAGGAGTTTGTCTAAGAACTTAAGTGAGTGGTTGCTCTCACTCTGCCATCTTGGCTCTGTTCCCCCACTTAAGTGTTCTTTAATAAACACTTTGAAATAGCAGCGTTAAGGATTTTTTTTTACTAGACCACTAATTTCATTAGTATAAGGAAATGCCAAAGAGTAAACTCTCCCAAAATTTGAAATTATATAAATTGCTAATAAATCAATTAACAAGTATTTTATGAGGGGCCTTTTATAGTTCAGGCACTAGATAGGTCCAGGTGATAAAAGTACAATGAATGAAACTGTTAGGAACCCCGGGAGTCTGGACCTGATCTCTTGGTCCCACAGGCTTATCTGACCAACAGAGACCTGTAGGCCCTGGTGGAGTTTAGCTGTAAACAATGATTGAGGCAGGAGACAAGATAGTAAGAACTCCATTTATTCAAGCAGTGAGTAGTGCTTTTATCTCTTTTCTGACACCAGTGCCCTAAGTGAGCCTATCAGCAATTAGTTTGCCCTTATAAGGAAGTAATTTACCTTTAACCAGGACTGCAGACACATAGCCCCTAGAAAGAAAAATATTTTTGGGCTTCTTTGTTCTCTGAAAAGCCCAGGAAAATAGCCTTGACCAAAATAGGGGCAGAACCCTTCCTCCCAGCACCATCTTGTTCATGCCTTACCAGTCTCCCCTCAGTTTACCTGAGTCATGACAAGTGAATGCCATCCAAGAGGCTGGGGGCTGGCAATTCCCTTACATGAAACAATCCCTAAATGCAATGACCATGCCTCATAATGAGTCAACACATACATATATAAAGAAGGTGTAACATAAACATGAAATTAAAACAAAAATAAGACAAAACAAGTTACAACATCACTAAGGAAACAGCACAGAGTAAAATTTGTTGACTTGTTTAAGAAAATTAGGAAATAATAATTATTATTCAGATATATGTGGTGATTATATAAATATATTTGTGAGTTTATAAATATTAAGAAAGTTTAAAGATAAGAAAATTGAAATCAAAATTATAAATAATCTCTTTTATGAAAGTAGAGTTGTGATGCAATTGTAAGCACTGGCCAAGGCCTAGTGTATGACTGATTGAATGTCAAGTTGTTATTTTAGAATCTCAGAGGAACTTTGGTCCCTTCTCTCCCCAACTACTTTGTGCATGCTCTGAAAGAAATCACTCAAGAATGTCAGCAGAATTGTTCCTGTTCATCTCAGACAGATGTTCTGCTGGTCCATCTGTTCACACTTACTTTGCAAAACATGAAAAACAACTAGGAGCTGTGAGGTGACACAGTAATTAACCTTGTAAATGACTTTAGTCTCACGCATGAAACCAACACTTGGTTTTGTGACTTCAGTCAATTAGGACACATCCATCTTAGTTGCTTTGTGTAATCCCCCATTTAATATTTGATATTTTGCTTCATACCTCATGCTGTGTGATCATAACTTTTATTTTTTGTCCCATGATTCATGACACTGAGTGCTACTCTGGTAGTGTCAGAGGTTAGAGACTCATCATATTCTCTTTCAAACAAAAAAATTGAATCTTGTCTCTCTTTATTCCTGCTTTTGTTTTTAAAATAAGAACATACTCATTATATTATATATAAAATCATGCTCTTAATTCTGTTTAATTAAATAATACAATACATTTGATAAACATTCGTTAAGTGTTTGATATGTGCAAAACCTGACCTAGACTTTGAGCGTATAAAGACAAATGGAAAAAAAATTGAACAATATCAGCAACATTTGAATTAATAAATGAAACTAGAAGTGGATTTTATGAAAAAATAGATAAACAACTCGTTAATTTCATATAAAAAAGGAGAAAACCAAATCACTAGTATAAAAAATGAAAAGAGTTAATTTACCACTAATGAAGTTGAAATTACAACAATTATTGAGTCATTTAGTTCAATTATGTCAATAAATTTAACAATTTAAATGAAATGGGAAAATATTTACAAAAATACAAATTGCCTAGACTAGCAGAAGAGGAAACAGAGTATCTAAATAGGCCTACTTCAGAAAAAGAAATTGGACAGAAAATATCTACATCAGCTTTAAATATGTCAACATTTGTTAGAGAGTTAGTATAGAGCAATGGATATAGCCAACTTTGTCAATGAGAAGACTTGACCTCAAGTCATGCTTTTAATAGTAGTTTTAACCACACATAAGTTACTTAATGTCTTAGTATTTAAGACAACCTCCTCAGTCTACAAATTATACATCACTTTCCAAACTGCATCATGGGAGGAAGCTTTTATACTCGTTGATTTTTCATCCAATAAATGTACAGCTCTGGACCAAAAGCAAAAGAAAACAAAGAAATGACTGTATTGTTAATGTACTTTTGTTTAATTTGAAGGTTTTTCCCATCTGTTAATAGGCTCATGTTACCTGCTTAAATCATATGGAAGCTTAAGTCACATGTGATGGGAGGATCTTGCTCTACAGGTAGAGCAGGAAGAGTGGAGAAGAACAGAGAGGAAATTAGTTACAGCAATTAAAACTGGGAGAAAGAAAGGAAGCAGACAGGTAGGACTGCAAGTGATTGTTTTGTGTGAAGACACAAGGGGTAGGGTAGGGGGGTGAGGGAGAAGGAAGGCTTGGGAATGAAAGTGTCCCCTACAATGATAAAGTGCTTTAACTTCTTTGTTCCTATGATGGATTTGGTTTACTGATGTTGGGATTTGGCTTTCTGGTGTTGGGATTCAGGTTTCTGGTGTCTGAAAACATGTTTTTCTTCTGCCTTCTATATGGAGAATCTGTTATACTTTGTAATTCAGAACTACACCAGCATATTCGTAATTGTTGCTGTTGCTGTGAGTATTTTCAGGGTGATACAACATTAAAAATTCGTTTTGTACTGTTGTTCACCCTACATTTTCAAAGAAAATCGATGCCATTATAGGATGATGTATTCACATGGGCGTGGACTAGATTTAAGTGAGGGAGAGTTGCAAAAGATGTTAGCCTTACTCTGTTTCAACATCATCAAAGTCCAAGGGTAAGAAAAAAGGGAAGATGATTGATGATGACCCAGATGACTTTGGTGTCTTTGATATCTGATCAAGTTCTAAGTACCTCATAGCACCTACTTCAGCCTCTTTCATTGACATTTGACAAAACTGTTTTTATACTCACATTACATTGGAATAGATCTTCAAATTCTTGGGGTAGACATCACCTTAAATCAAAGACACCAAAGTCATCTTGGTCATCATCAATCATCTTCCCTTTTTTCTACATTTGAGGCCTACCAGTTGAGTTCAGGCCTCGCTGCCTGTCAAGATGGTTTTACAAAGGTATGGCTCCTGTGCATACTAAAGTTTCATTGAGCTGGAGGTGAGAGATGAGTGATGAGAGGTGGGACAAAAAGATGGATGAATAGCCCGTGAAAAATTTTTGGCAAGCCCTAATACCAGAAGTACTAATACCAGGAATATCCCTTACACCTAAGTAATCACATTATTTTCAGACAGGGTTTCATTTATTTTTTTATATTTAATTTTATTTATTTTCAGTGTTCTACAATCACTACCATATAACTTAGAAGTTTTTCCCTCCCTCTGTCCCTCCCTATTCTTGCCAGCTACTTCCCCTTTCCCTCCCTGAGATGGCATAAAATTTTACATAGATTCTACCCGTATATTCCTAATAAATATATTTTCACCATAGTCATGTAGCATAGAAGAATTAAAATGAAAGGGAGAAATCATATAGCAAACCAAAGAAAATACAAAAGAAAATGCTCAGCTACATTTTGTGATTGAATTCCATAGTTCTTTCTCTGGATGTGCAAGGCATTTTGCCTAAAAACCTACTAGGAATAATTTAAGTCCTTGCATTGCAGTGAAGTTCCAAGTCTAGCAGAAAGAAATCCTCGTACACTATGGTTGTTGCTGTGTACAACGTTCTCCCGGTTCTGCTCCTTTTGCTCAGCATCAGTTAGTTCTTACAGTCTTTCCAGGACTCTCTGAAATCTTCCTACTCATCATTTCTTATAGAAAAACAGGGTTTCAATATATAAACATGCCAGAATTTATTCAGTCATTCCCCAATTAATAGATATCATCTTGGTTTCCAATTTTTGGCCACCAAAAATAGTGCTGCTATGAGGTATTTTAGTACTTGTGGGACCCTTTCCCATTTTTATAATCTCTTGGGGATAAAATCCTAGAAGAGGTATTGCTGAATCAAAGGGTATGTACATTTTTGTAGCCCTTTGGACATAGTTCCAAATTGCTCTAAAGAATGGTTGGATCAGCTCACAGTTCCACCAAAAATGACTTAGGGCTCCAGCTCTCCCACATCTTCTCCAACATTTATCATCTTCCTGTTTTGTCCTGTTAGCCAATCTGATAGGTCTGATGTGGTTTCTAGGAGTTCTTTTGATTTGCATCTCTCTAATCAATAGTGATTCAGAGCATGTTCTCATAGGACTATAGATATCTTTAATTTCTTCCTCTGTAAACTACCTATTCATGTCCTTTGACCATTTATCAATTGGGGAATGACTTGTGTTCTTGTACATTTGACTCAGTTCTCTATATATTTTAGAAATGAGGCCTTTATCAGAGACCCTAGTTGCAAAAATTCATTCCTGGTTTTCTGCTTCTCTCCTAATCTTTGTTGCATTGGTTTGGTTTTGCAAAAACTTTTCAATTTAATGCAATCAAAATTATCCATTTTGCACTTTAGAATGCTTTTTGTCTCTTGTTTAGTCAAAAACACTTCCCCTCTCCATAAATTTGATAAATACACCATTCCTTGCTGCACTGATTTGTTTATCATATCAGTCTTTCTACCATTTGGTCTTTATTTTTGTTTATGGTGTCAGATATTTCTCAGTGCCTAGTTTCTGCCACACTGTCACCAGGTTTCCCAGTAATTTTTGCTCAGTGAGTTCTTAACCCTGAAACAGTAGATTACTATATTCATTGACTACTGTGTTTTGAGTACCTGCCCTATTTACTTGACTACCCCTCTGTTTCTTAGCCAATAGCAAAGTAAATGCTGCTTTATGATACAATTTGAGATCTGGTAGAGCTAGGTCACCTCTCCTATCATTTCTTTTCATTAGTTCCCTTCATATTCTGGACCTTCTGATACCCAAGATGAATTTTGATATTTTTTCCAGCTCTACACAGTAATTATCTGATAGTTTGATTGATATGGCACAAAATAAGGAAATTAATTTGAGTATAATTTTCGTTTTTATTATATTGGTTCAACCTACCCATGAAGAACTGATGTTTTTTCCACTTAGTTAGGTCTGACTTTATTTGTGTGAAAAGTGTTTTGTAATTGTGTTCATAAAGTCAGTGGATTTGTTTTAGCTGGTGGACTCCCAACTGTTTTACAGTGTCTATGCTAGCGTTAAATGGGATTTCTCTTTCTATCTCTTGCTGTTAGGCATTCTTAGGAACATATAGACATGCAGAAAATGTATATGGGTTTATTTTATAATCTGCAAATTTCTCAAAGTTGTTTATTATTTCAAGTAGTTCTTTACTTGACTCTCTGAGCTTCTCTGAGTATATCATCATATCATCTGCAAAGAGTGATAACTTATTTTCTTCTCTACCTATTCTAATTCCTTCCATTTCTTTTTCTTCTCTTATTGCTACAGCTAATATTTCCAGCACGATATTCAATTATAGTGGTATTGATGGAAATATTTGTTTCACCTCTGATCTTATTGGAAATGCATCTAGCTTATCCCCTTTGCACATAATGTTTGCTGTTGGTTTTAGATAGATACTGGTTATTATTCTATGGAAAGTTCCATTTCTTCCTATGCTTTCCAGTGTTTTTAATAGTTATAGGTATTGCATTTTGTCAAAAGCTTTTTCTGCATCTATTTAGAAAATCATGTGGTTTCTGTTAGGCTTGTTATTGATATGATCAAGAATGGCAATAGTTTTCCTAATATTGAACCAGCTTTATGTTCCTGGTACAAATTGTAACTTATCATAATGTATTATTATCATGACAAGTTGCTGTATTCTCTTTCCTGAAATCTTATTTAAAATTTTCCCATCTGGGGGGGAGGAGTCAAGATGACGGAGTAGAAAGACACACAAATGCTAGCTCTGAAACCCACAGCCCATGGATTTCCTCTAAAAGGAACTCCCAACCCATTCTGAACAGGGGAAGTCACGCAGCAATGGGGGGAAGGAGATTTCTGTTCCAGAGAGCCCCGAAAAACCAATCCCAAAGGTCCATTGTGCACCAGACAGGAGAAGAGCCCAGCCCTGCCCTGGTCACGCAGCACAGAGAGGAGTAGATCCAAGCAGGCTACAGGGACTGAATCTCTGGTGGCAACGAAGGTCCCTCCATCCACAGATGCACAGGTCAGTGAGAGAGACATCTGGATGGGCTGAGAGGGGAGCAGGGTGTCTCCATGACAAGGGCACCCTTGGGAGGCAGCAGCAGAGGCAGCAGGCAGCCAGAGGCTCCCAGAGCAGGCAGGAATTCGGAAGCAGCTGCGTTGCAGAAGGTTTCTGCATAAACCCCCTGAGGGAATTGACTCTGAAAGGTGGCCCTGCCCCAACCTGAGCACCAGAACTTAAGCTCCCATTGAATAGCAAACAAGCCTGCCACTGAAAGTCCTGAGGCTGGGAAGTACCATTTGAATCTCAGACCCCAAGCACTAGCGGGGTGGATCTGGGCTAGGGTGGAGAGGAATCTCAGAAGTAAAGTAAATGGCTGGGAAAACGCCCAGAAAAGGGAAAAACAATAATACCATAGAATGTTACTTTCTTTGTGACTAGATGACTCCCCCCTTA
Organism: Potorous gilbertii; assembly: GCA_028658325.1. NCBI lineage: Eukaryota > Metazoa > Chordata > Mammalia > Diprotodontia > Potoroidae > Potorous > Potorous gilbertii. Next base: position 102,747 of record JAQQSK010000020.1, read on the forward strand.
CTCTCTGACGAGGAATAACAATGTTTACCATCAGGAAGAGAAAGAGGAGTAAAAGCCTATGCATCCCAAACATCTGAAATAGATATGCAAAGGGTTCAGACCATGGAAGAGCTCAAAAAGGATGTTGAAAATCAAGTTAGACAGGTGGAGGAAAAACTGGGAAGAGAAATGAGAGAGATGAAAGAAAAGCATGAAAAATAGGTCAATACCTTGATAAAGGAGACTCAAAAGAATGCTGAAGAAAATAACACCTTGGAAAATAGGCTAACTAAATTGGCAAAAGAGGTTGAAAAAGCCAATGAGGAGAAGAATATTTTCAAAAGAAAAATTAGCCAAGTGGAAAAAGAGGCGTAAAAGCTCACTGAAGAAAATAGTTCTCTCAAACTTAGAATGGAACAGATGGAGGCTAATGACTTTATGAGAAACCAAAAAATCACAAAAGAATGACAAAATGGAAGAGAATGTGAAATATCTCATTGGAAAAACAACTGAACTGGAAAATAGATCCAGGAGAGACAATTTAAAAATTATGGGACTACCTGAAAGCCATGATCAAAAAAAGAGCCTAGACATCTTCCTTCATGAAATTATCAAGGAAAACTGCCCTGATATTCTAGAACCAGAATGCAAAATAAATATTCAAGGAATTCACTGATCACTGCCTGAAAGAGATCCAAAAAGAGAAACTCCTAGGAACATTGTGGCCAAATTCCAGAGTTCCCAGGTCAAGGAGAAAATATTGCAAGCAGCTAGAAAGAAACAATTTCAGTATTGTGGAAATACAATCAGGATACCACAAGATCTAGCAGCTTCTACATTAAGTGATCGAAAGGCAT
>JAQQSK010000021.1:0-21747 GCA_028658325.1 Potorous gilbertii
GAGTGGAGCAGAATATTTTGTGCTTCAGCTGATGTAAAAAGAGCAGGGGTAGCAATTCTAATCTCAGACAAAGCAAAGCAGAAATAGTTTTAATCAAAAAAGATAAGGAAGGCAACAATTTCCTGTTAAATGGCACCATAGACAATGAAGGAATTTCATTACTAAACATATATGCTCCATGGACTAAAGCATCCAGATTTTGAGAGGAGAAGTTAAAGGAGTTACAGGAAGAATTAGACAGCAAAATTATACTAATGGGGGAATTCCACCTCCCATTCTCAGAACTTCAGAAATCTAACCTCAAAATAAACAAGAGAGAAGTTAAGGAGGTGAATAGAACTGCAGATAAGGCAGATATGACAGATCTCTGAAGAAAACTGAATGGGGATAGAAAGGAATATACCTTTTTCTCAGTTTATGTACATGGCACATAAACAAAAATTGACCATATACTAGGGTTTAAAACCTCATATCAGGTGCAGAAAGGAAGAGATAGTCAATGCATGCTTCTCAGATCATAATTCAATAAAACTTATATGTAATCAAAGACCATGGAAACATAAACCAAACACTAAGGAAAGCTAAACAATCTAATTCTAAAGAATGAGTGGGTTAAACTACATATTATAGAAACAATCAACAACGTTATTCAAGAGAATGACAATAATGACACAACCTACCAAATTTCATGGGATACTGCAAAAGCAATTCCTAGGGGAAGTTTTATATCTTTGAGTGCCTACATGAAAAAAATAGAGAAAGGGAAGATCAATAAATTGGGCATGAAGCTGAAAAAGCTCGAAAAAGAACAAATTGAAAATCCACAAGTAAATATCAAATTAGAAATACTGAAAATTAAAGGAGAGAATAATAAAATTGATATTAAGAAAACTAAGTAATAAATAAAACTAGGAGTTGGTTTTATGAAAAAAAAACAATAAAATTGATAAACCTTTGTTCAATTTTGTTGAAAAGAAGAAGAAAACCAAATTACCAATATCAAAAATGTAAAGGGTGAACCCACCTCCAATGAAGAGGAAATTAAAACAATAATTAGAAAACACTTTACCCAACTGTTTGCCTATAAATGCAATAATCTGAATGATATGGATGATTATGTTAAAAGAAATAAATTGCTCAAATTGACAGAATAGGAAATTGAATACTAGTATAATACCATCTCAGAAAAAGAAATTGAACAAGCCATCAACGAACTCTCCAGGAAAAAATATTCCAGGGCTGGATGAATTCACAAGTAAATTCTATCAAACATTTAAAAAACAGTTAATTCCAATACTTTATAGATTATTTGGGAAAATTGCGGGAGTCCAACCAAATTCCTTTCTGTGATACAAATATGGTTTTGATACCTAAACCAGCAAGAGCCAAAACAGAAAAAGAAAATTATAGACCAATTTCTATAATGTATATAGATGCAAAAATTTTAAATAAGATTTTAGCAAAAAAGAATACGGCAATTTATTGCGAGTATAATACATTATGATCAGGTAGGATTCATACCAAGAACACAGGGCTGGTTTAATATTAGGAAACCTATTAAAATTATTTATCATATCAACAAAGAAACTTACAGAAACTAAATGATTATCTCAATAGTTGCAGGAAAAAGTTTTTGATAAAATACAACACCTGTTCCTATTGAAAACACTGGAGAATATAGGAATAAATGCAATCTTCCATAAAATAATAAGCAGTATTTACCTAAAACCTTCAGCAAACATTATATGCAATGTAGATAAGCCAGATGCATTTCAAATAAAATCATGGGTGAAACAAGGATGTCCATTATCACCACTATTTTTCAATATTGTACTAGAAATATTAGCTGTAGCAATAAGAGAAGAAAAATAATTTGAAGGAATTATAATATGCAAAGAAGAAACTAAATTATCACTCTTTGCAGAAGAAATGATGATATACTTAGAGAATCCCAAAGAATCAAGTAAAAAACTATTTGAAATAATAAACAACTTTGGCAAAGTGGCAGGTTACAAAATAAATCTATACAACTCTTCTATATTCCTATACATTAGCAACAAAGCCCGACAGCAAGAGAAAGAAAGGGGAATCCCATTTAAAGCTATGGTAGACACTATAAAATATTTGCCAAAAGAAACCCAGGTGCCATATGAACACAAATACAAAACTGTTTTTGCACAAATAAAGTCAGATCTAAGTAAGTGGAAAAATATCAGTTGCTTGTGAGTGGGCCCAGCTAATGTAATAAAAATGACAATTCTACCTAAATTAATTTACTTATTCAGTGTCATACCAATCAAACTATCAGATAATTATTTTGTAGAGCTAGAAAAAATGATATAAAATTAATCTGGGAGAACAAAAGGTCCAGAATATCAAGGGAACTAATGAAAATAAATACTAGGAAAGGTGGCCTAGATCTGCCAGATCTCATATTATTATATTATTGTATTATGTATTGTAGTACAAAGCAGCAATTTACAAAACCATTTGATACTGGCTAAGTAACAGAAGAGTAGACCAGTGGAATGAGTTAGGTACCCAAGACACAGCAGTCAATGAATCTAACAATCTACTGATGGATAAACCCCAGGACCCCAGCCTCTGGGATAAGAACTCACTGTTTGACAAAAGTTGCTGGGAAAACTGGATGACCATGTGGCAGAAACTAGGCATAGATCAATGCCTGACACTGTACAAAAGAGTAAAGTCCAAATGGGTATATGATCTGGGTATAAAGATCAATAATATTAACAAATTAGTGGAGCAACAAATAATGTATTTATCAGATTTATGGAGAAGGGAAGAATTTTTGACTAAGCAAGAGACAGAAAACATCATGTAGTGCAAAATGGATAATTTTGATTATATTAAACTGATAAGCTTTTTCACAAATGGACCCAATGCAATCAACATTAGGAGGGAAGCAGAAAATGGGGAAAGAATTTTTGCAATTAGTGTGTGTGATAAAGGCCTCATTTTAAAATATCTAGAGAATTGAGTCAAATGTACAAGAATACAATTCATTGCTCAGTTGATAAATGATCAAAGGATATGGACAGGCAGTTTTCAGAGGAAGAATTAAAGCTATCTATAGTCATATGAAAAAATGTTCTCAATCACTATTGATTAGAGAGATGCAAATTAAAACAACTCTGAGATACCACAACACCCCTGTAAGACTCGCTAATATGACAAAACAGGAAGATGATAAATGTTGAAGAAGATGTGGGAGAGTTGGAACACTAATTCATTCTTGGTGGAGCTGTGATTTGATCCAGCCATTCTGGAAAGCAATTTGGAACTATGCCCAAAGGGCTACAAAAATGTGCATACCCTTTCATTCAGCATTACTGCTTCTAGCACTGTATTCCCAAGAGATCATAAAAATGGGAAAAGGTCCCACACATACAAAAATATTTATAGTAGGCCTCTTTGCAGTGGCCAAAAACTGGAAATCAAGAGGATGCCCATCAATTGGGAAATGGTGAATAAATTCTGGTATATGAATGTAATGGAATACTATTGTGCTATAAGAAATGATGAACAGGAAGACTTCAGAGAGGGCTGGAAAGACTTATATGAATTTATGCTGAGTGAAAGGAGCAGAAACAGGACAACTTTGTACAAAGCAACAACCACAGTTTGCAAGAATTTTTTCTGATAGACTTAGAACTTCATTGCAATGCAAGGATTGAAAAATTTCCCAGTGGTGTCTTAAGGTAAAATGCCTTTCACGTCCAGAGAAAGAACATGGAATTTGATCACAGAATGAAGCAGATCATTTTCTTTTCTATTACATTTTGGTTTTTTCTTATGATTTCTCCCTTTCATTTTAATTCTTTTCTGCAACATGATTAAGGTGAAAATGTATTTAATAGGAATGTATGTACAGAACCTATATAAAATTTTGTGGAGGGGAATAAAAATCTAAGATATATGGAAGTGATTGTAGAACAATGAAAACAAATAAAATGAAGAAAAAAACATTAAAGGAAAAAGAATTGACTAGTGGAAAAAAATAAAAAGAAAAGCACCCTCTTAACTTCTGGTGCCAGGTGAGAGTACTGAGAAACAGATCAAATGGGATAGCTCATCAGTACATGACACCATGAATGTGAGGAATTATGCAGGGTTCCACCATGCCTGAAGAAGAGAAGACAGCATCCAACTGGGACTGGTTCTGACAACTGAAAAGTCACCTAGATTGGTTAACCATAATATGTGCATAGTGTTGTTGAAGAGACAGATGGGAAAGCTGGTTCAAAATGTGAATGAATTCACGTAGACCTTCCCTGTAGCCACCAGGAGCTTTATTGACCCAAAAGTTGTGGACTTGAGATTTAGCAAGGAGCTAAATAAAGACAGTGATATAGTAAAAGGGTCAAAATTATATAGGTTGATTTTAGGGTTTCCTTATGGGGAGGTTGGTAATCTAGGGTAAGTCTTGGAAGATACAGAAATCTTACAAGATAAAGACACATGGTGAGGACTATGCATGATACAAAACAAGGGAGATAAGGAAATCCCAATCCCCAGAATGAAGGATGGGGACAAGGAATTTTGTGGTCCAATATAAGGGGAATTTTTGTGGTAAGGGGAAACTTTATGACACCTTCAGGTTAGAAAATAAACCAGGGGCTTCACAAAGTCAATTGTTAATATTATTTTTACCTCTTAGGTCACTATTACTATCCATTTCAGGGAGAAGGAAGTCTGAAAATACTAATTGATGTAGGGAAAAAAAGAAATTTGAAAAGTTTCAAATACAAAAATAAAACATCAGGAGAACGGAAAATAAATAAACAAAAAAGAAGGAAATATGGTTTCCAGATATAGTAAATTAATTCAGGTATATATGAATAAATACTGGGGGGAAGGAAAAATCATCAATATTTGGTGAGACAGAAAATACTGTGTAATTCTGTTGGGGTTCATCTTGAGGGAACCTCCCTGAAATTCCCTTGAATCTTCTCACTTAATCTGGCCTATCTTGCTGAAACCTAATCTTCCTATTTGAATCAGCAGTCTCCAGAGGCCCATGGGATTTTCACTGTAGCTGTGCCCAGGTCTCTGTTGTACCCCCACCCTTGATTCTACCAAACCCCATTCCCCGGGCTGCTCACCACTCCCATCAAGATTCTATCTGTATTCACCCCAGGGTACTGATCATTTTCATGCCGCCTCTTTTAAGACCATTGGCCCCAGACTACTTAGTGGCACCTGGACTCTTCCCTCAGTTCTTTTCTGTATTTAAATTCCATCTTGCCTCCATGAAGGGCCTCAGAGTCTATCCAGCTGATACTCTGTCTAGCTGAGATATTTTTTGGCCTGCTTGAGAATACAAGCTTTACAAAACCTTAGGCTCCTAAAGAGTTAACCCAATATGGCAATTTTTAAAATACTTTGTTTTTCTTTGACTTTAAGAAGGCTTGTGTCGAATTCATATGAACAGGACCTGGCATATCAGTATTTTGGGGTCTCCAGCAGCCCTCAGACCTCAACAATTTGATTAGAACATGGAAACACAGTTTGCCATTCCTGAATGTGTAAAAGACAAATAAGAATTTTGAGTACAGAATACGTCTCACACAACAAAAATAATGAGCAGATAAAAAGCCTGAACCTGAAATGCCATGCCTCATCAAAAAAAAGAATATTGCAAAAGAGAATGATAGATTAGGAATGCAAATTAAGAGAACTGAAGACAATCTTGAAGAAGAAAATAAAAAAATTAAATTAAAATATATAACAAGCAAAAATCTTGAACTTCAAGAAAAGATGTATAGAGAAAACCTAAGTCTAGTAGGTCTCCCAAAATAACATGACAAGAAAAAAAACCTGTAATATCATAATGTAGGAAATAATAGAACTGCCCAGAACTTCTAAACAAAATTCCAAAAGAAAGAATTCAGAATAAGCTCCAAGAAAAAAAAATCCAAGGCTGTAAACTCAAATATACACACTGGTTAAACTTAACAGTTCAATTCAGAAACAAATTCTTCACACGGTAAGGAGAAAAACCTTCAAATGCAAAGAAAAGTACATTTGAATAATGCAAGACTATTCTGAACCCACTAGTAAAAAGGAGGGAATAGAGTCGCATCTTCCAAAGAACTATGGGTTTCAGGATGAAGCCCAAGGTGACCTGTCCTACAAATGTGAGCTTAACCATATAGGACAAAAGATGGAGGTTCTATAATAAAAAAGTTTGTAATATCCCTAGAAATTAAGCCAAAATTGAAGAGGTTTATTTCTTCTTGAATCGCCCAAACAACAGAAATGCAGGAAGAGTAAAAATATTCAGACAGTGACAGCAACTGTGTCAACTTAAAGAAAAGCAGAAAACTTCTTTCTAAACCCTACAGGAGAATTCAGAAGTGAAGGCAAAAATCTATTTGATGTAAGAGTGAAAAGGGAAATGGTTCATTATGGATAGAACACGGTGACAGACACCCTGCTCACAGGTGATTGCTTCTAGTGTGAGACTGCAGTCAATCCTCAATATTTGCACATTTATCTTTCCAAATTTAAGCATTCTTGTGATTTCATTAGTTACCTCTTTTCACTTTCATATTAGCAAGTTTGCACATTCACAGCTATGAGAAACAGGAAAAATGAGAGGTGATTTGTGTGGATGCTAGCATCCTTCTAGATGCTTCACTGGCTTGGTCTAGGCTGACATTGTAAAGAGCTCCTCGTGCATTCATTGTTAGCCTTTAAAACTTAAGTTTTATGTTACATTTATTTCCCCAAAGCATAGTGCAAATTCTTTGGGCTCTAAGATTAAGTGTGCAAAGTAAATTATGTGCCTTTAGGTAGAAAACAAATGTATGAGATGAAATTTGTGCAAAATTGTTTGTAGCTGTTGACAGTTGGGAAAGATAAAAATTTCCACTGGTTATGGTAACCTAACCCACTATTTTCAATAGGTTCAATGTATCAACATTCATATATTTTTTTACTTTTCTAGGAATGTTATCCTCCCACTGAAAATTTGAGGATTAACTGTGCTTTTATATGAAGTGGGTGAAGGGTCAGCAGGAGGAAAGAAGAGTGGGTGCCAGGGTCCAATCAAAGGTTAGCAATTAGAGGAAGCTGACTTCTATGACCTCATTAAGAGAATAGCTTACAGGTCAATGGGTGAGGAGGAGGAGATAAAGATTGAAAAGGGGAGGGAAGTAAAGAGATCTTACTATGGAGGCCAGAAACAGTTGCATTTATAAATGCTTTTATAGGTGAAGAGACATGACCATATTATAGATCAAAATAAATAGCTACGGACCTTTGATGAAAAAACAAAAAAAAATCACTTAAAGCTAAGGATCATCAAGGGAAATAACACTGAATAGAAAAAAGAAAATTACCAGGTACATGAGAAAAAAGAAACCTGTACCAGGATGATTTGTAATGTCCTTTTTCCTACCCCACACTACACACAGGGAGGAAAGAATCTTTCCTATGTGTGAAATACAAAGATCCCCACAAGGATTTCATTCTTGACCAGGACAAACAATTTCAAACTTTGAATTGACACTTTACTTATATACCATGGACAAGGAAGACTTCCCATGCAAAGTGCTTAGTGACAGCACCCAGAATTGGCTGGGAACTGTGAAGAATTGCAAAGAGTGTGAAAGTTGTATTACTAAAGGACAAAAGCAACATGAAAGAAATGAAAAATAATTTCATGTGCTACATGTTGGGTCTTCACCCTTCATAAGACTGGGGCCAATTTTGAAGAAACATCTGCTGGCAGCCCTACTCATGGCTTGAGACTGCACAGAGCCTCTGGTGATAGTTTTCTGAGAGCGCTGTCATTCTTCAGAAGTTTGGTTGTGAACCCTATATCTCTGCTTTGTCTTTTCATCTGTAAATAAGCCTGTTGAGGTTGTGAAACTTTATGAACAGTATAAAGAATAAACTATGCAGATAATAATAAAATAACAGATGAGTCTGACACTTCATTTAAACTATTTTTTAAGTTCAACTACAGTTACGTAGTCAGAATGTGTACCACTTATGATCAGTATTAGAAAGTCCAAAAATCTTGGAATGAGGTTGAAAAACTAATATAAATTTGAAGTATTCAAGACATCATAGACTGATGATGTAAATCTTGAAAAAAATTCTGTACAAAAAAAAGTTATTTAATTTGAAAATTCATGGGGGAAAAGATAAGTTACTGAGGCTTGGGAAAGGAAAATGCACTGATCAACTTTAAGATGGGAAGAATTGGTACTGAGCAGTCATAAATTGGTCACCTGAAGCAATTCTGGGAAAGGCAGCAGAATTGATCCTCAAGCAACCTATTTGACACCAACCAGATTAAATGACTGACGTACTAGGTGGCAATCATATTGTCTCTTAAAAGAGAGCATTGTGTCAGATGAACTTAATTGACTTCTATGATAGAATGAAGTCACATAGATAAAGGATAGGTAATAGATTGAATTGGCTGGAATTTCTGTAATGTATTTTGAAGTATACTGATCTTTAGACAATCAGGGCAAATTTCATCATTACAAATTCCATTACAGGTGAAATCTCATTATACTGAAAAGCATCCACAGAAGAAATCTGCCAAAAATCAAAGATTATACAGTTATAAAGAAAATATATGTGAAGCTTATACTTAAAGACACGTGAAATATAAATAATAAAGTAATTTAGAGGAGGAATAGAAAAATTAAATGTAACTCAACTACACCTTTATGAAATTTGGCCCAAAAGGGGAAAAAAGATATTTACTTCCATAGTTAGCACCATACATTGATGATAAGATTAAAGCTTTGTAATCTTCATCATCAATGTATATGCTTCATCATCAATGTATATGCTTACTCCAATGAAACAGATCACAAATTATCCATAAAATTTATTTCTTCCAAAATTTATGTCTTCCAAAAAACAAAACCTTCTGTAGTGGATTCAATCAATATATTGAAAGTCTTCCTTCAGTTCACTTGTCTAGCACAGTCACAGGCATCTTGTAGGCTTTTAGCAATTGCATATTCATTGAGTAATTTATTGCCACTGCATGGTATGAGACATATAATACTAGTACACAGAAGGGCTGTTGCACCAGTTAACTCTTAGTTTGGTCAGACAGGAATACAACTTCGAAAGGGTTGATAATCTTACTTTATGCTAGCCTAGTCTTCCAGAAGAGTTGCTGAAAATGAGAGCACCAACTCCTCCAACATTCTTATGCACAGTCACAGTGGATATTTACAATTTAAGCACAAATGTTTATATTATTTATCATTATATAACCCTGCATGAGCATGGCAGTGATGTTTTAAAACATAATTGTTAGAATGCTTATCTAATACCTGGGAACAAGAAATTATTATGGCTATAGATCCTGAGAACTAAACTATGACAAGTAACAAAAATCCACCATACACATGGGATCTAATGGAGGTCACAAGGTCTCCATGGGTCTTCCTTCACTATATAATTACTAACTTTCTTTTCTGATCACAGATTATTTTATAGCAGTGTTTAGTATTAAGCAAAAAGTGTTTAGCATATGCTTGACACACAGTATGCACTTAATAAATTGTTTATTTATTAGTATCAAATGATTATCAAGACTTTCCCTTGTCCACTATTACTCAGCAACCACATCTACTTTACAATTTTCAGTTGTCACTATTTTCTACTCAATCCAAATTGTGGAGGCTACTGAATACTGAACTCTTCTAGATAAATATGTCTCTTCTCTCAAAAAATTGCCTCATATGAACTAATATCTTGTTCTCCTCATCAACTGCTTATTTTTTTACTAGGAGACTTCAATATCAATATGGATGCTACCTCAAAGTCCTTAATCTTTCAATCTCTCAGTCTCCTTAACTGCCATGATCTTTTCCTTCCTTCTACCTCAGTCGTACATAAGCATCATCAAACAGCAGATCTCTCCATTGACCAGAAGTTTTCCATTTTCTAAGTAAATACTCTGAAATTACTTTATCTGATGATAGCCCCTTATCATTCCAACTCTCCTTAGATCTCATTCCTTCTAAACCCATTTCTTTTTTGCTTCATCAGGGCCTCTAATCCCTCCATCTATCAGTTCATTTGTTTTTGTTTTTATTTTTTTTAGATAATTCAACTTGTCCTGATTTCCCTCCTCTCATTATAGTTAAACAATGAAATACTGTGTTATCCTCTACACTCAAATCGTTTGTCAAACCTGAGTCTTGGATTGTTTCCACCATCCACTTTCTTAAACTACAACTGGTGTGGTATTGAATCAAGTTGAGGGAAATGGCATGACCATTTTGACTAGATGCAATATAAATTTATATATTATTTTAAATTTCAACTGGGTATTCAGGGTATCAAGGCTATCATTTTATTCTCCCTTAATTTATCCTCTTTCTCACACCTCAGAAAAGCATTTTCCACAAATTTTCTCCACTCTGCAAGCCCCTCAAAAGCTCCTTAAATCTTTATATTTTTTCTGAAAAAATTAAGGCAAATTATAATAAACTGCCTCCTGCAAGAGCAATTTAAATGGAAAGATTTTTCTCATTCATTAATAGGCCCATGTGACCTGCTTGAATCACCTGGTAGGAGGAGCTTTCTGAACAAGCAGAACAGGAAGGGAGGAAGCAAGTGAGCATGGTCAGGGGAGAGGGGAGAGAGCACAGTCAGACAGGCACAGCAAGGCTCAGGCTCCAGAATGTTTGCTTTTGAGAAGACCCCAACATAGGGTGGGGTGCAGTAAGGGAGGAAGAGGAGGCTTAGGAATACCTTTGCCCCCTGTGGTGATCATGTTTATTAACTTCTTTGTCACTATGACTGATTTTGCTTTCTGGTTCTGGAATTTGGCTTTCTGGTGTCTAAATAAATGGTTTTCTTCTGCCTTCTATATGGAGAGTCTTATATACTTTGCAACTGAGAACTGAACCAGCCTATTCATAGTTACCAGTAGTGCTATGAATATTAACTTGGCCATACACCTCATCATCATTTGAATATGCTTTGGTACCATCCTTCACTCAAAGGAATAAAATAGTTGAAAAGGATGGGAAATGAAAAAATATATTATAAGATTTGGAAATTAAAGATCATTAATAATTTTATAGAAACTTGGAAGTTTTACTTGAGTGATAAGTTTGAAGATCAGATTACCAAATTCTGTAAAGTGAATTGAGAGAAGTAGAAGCAGCAACTCTTGGAAACATTTTTCCCCTAGTAGTTTTACTGAGAAACGGAGGGAAAATATAGAATAATATCTTGTGGAGACAGTAGGGTCTAGGCTTTTTTTTTCACCTTTTATGATGGATCTGAAATATTTGTGCAGTTTTGAAGGTTATTGGAATTCAGTAGTAAAAGAATCAAATTGATTGTGGGATACAGGTGTTTGAGGTTTCAATAAACTAGAAATGAGGGGTATAGATGTGATCAAAAAATCAGAGGGGAGTAGAGAAATTGGTCATATCAAGAAAACGCTGTGAGAAAGAGGAGAATCAGATTGATACATACTAAGAGAAAGTGACAGAGAGAGATAGTAATACACAGAGAGAGAGTCAAAGAGGTAGAGATAGGGAAAGAGACAAGGAGATGGAGAGGTAGAGACAGTGACAGAGACACAAAGACAGAGAGACAGAGATGGAGAGACATATAAACAGAGATACAGGCAAAAAGACATGCCAACAGACAGGGAGACAGAAAGAGATACAAAGACAGAAACAAAGAGACACGCAGACATTGATATTACCTAGTTGGGTGTAATTTTTATTTGCATCAAGCACATCAAAATGCCAGTCGGCTTAAACTTCTTGAATTTTACCCTGCTTATTCAGCCATATTCATTTGAAGAAGTCAGGGAACCATAATGCTGAAATCTGGGGTTCACAGGACCCCTAAATACTGACATGCCAGATCCTGCTGAAAGAATTCCACACATGCCTTCTTTCAGGCAAAGTAAAACAGAGTTTATTAAAGATTCATCATGTTGGACTGACGCTTAAGAAGCCTTTTCATTTGTGGCACTTGTATTGAGATAGAATGTCAGCTTGACAGAATCAGAGTTGGATTGAATCTGAGTGCCTTCATGGAGGCAGATGGACCTCACATACAGAAAAACTGTGGGAAGATCTAGAGGTAGCCAAGTAGTCTTGATAGGAGGCCAGTAGTGGTAATCAAGGATGGGAAGCAGAAGGAGACAATTGGGAGGTATTAGAAAATGGAGGACTTGCGGGGGAAACAGGTGGCACAATCTTGAAGTAATAGACAACAGTGGGCCAGTCTAGGTTACAGGTAAAAGATTTGAGTATGAAAAGCAAAATTAAGTGGGAAGATTCATGGAGAGATCAAGGAGGCTCCCAGAGTCTTATCCATATCTTAATAGTAATATTTCTACTCTTATAGAATACCCATAGTGTATGTGAGAAAACAGTTAACTCTAAAAACCAAAGTCATTATTTTATTTAGTCTATGTATATAAAGACTCTAAACTTGCCTGTTCTATTTCACTAGAGGACTCATTAATTTTGCTTTATACTGAATAGACCCCAATAACACTAAAATGTATTCTTAAATAATTCTAGAATATTATTATTTTATTAATCTTCGATATATTCAGAACTACCCATGTCTTTATCACTGATTTTCAAAAAGTAAAACTTTCTAAAATGGAAAAATAAATATTGGCCCTTGAGCTAGAAGTCTTATATCCTGTCCCCAGACCTCAAAATAAACAAAAACTACAACAAAACAAAAACCTACTTTTTAATTTTATATTATGTTTAAGAAATATTCTGCATTGATAACATTCATTTCCCATTGCATATCCCTGTCATCATTGTTCTTTTCCAGAGGAAAAACTCAGATACACAGATGGCAGGAGGATTTTATTTTATTTCTTTTACAAAATATCATCTCAGTTACCATAATAAAGGAAATTACTTTTCTCTACCTGAATTGCAAAGAACCAACAAAACCAATGTGCAAACATATGTGCACCATTCAAAGGCAAATCACTTTGACAGTTTCTAATATCAGAGCCATGCTTGAGTATTTCCCCCCACTTTAGCCACTCTCATGTAATAATTATGGTGGCTTTTTCCCCCAGTTTGTTTGTTGGTGAATACTTGTCAACTGGTCATTTGCTAGGTTTGTACCAAACTATCATATATATATATATATATATATATATATATATATATATATAGTTTTAGTGTTCTGTTCTCTTTTTATTTTACATAAAATTTGTTGAAATGACCTAAGAGTTTGGTATTATGAAGACACAGCTGGTAATTTATGCTTTTGTTTCATCCAGCCCCCAAGGAGTAAGTATTCCATATGTATTCCATTATTTAATTGACAAGATAATGGTCTTGCCCAGAAGAGTCAACTAAGGGAAAAATGAATTAAGAGAATCCATGAAACATCTTTCAAGTTGTGATAGGGATAAATCAGGTACCACTAGCAATATGAGGATTTTAGATGAAAAACTGCTTTGAAAAGTCATTTTATATAGTCTAGAGTTCTACAGGCACTTGAAGATTCAGAGCTGAGTCATGCAAGGTGATTATTTTCATGACAAAATCATCTGAGATAATTGCCTAACTTGCCTTCAGAAATATCATAGATAATATAGTTTCTACAGTTTAATAGTCCTGGCCCAACTTAAAATTTCAATATCAGGGAGAGAGAGAGTACGAAACAGAAATATATAGCAATTTGATAATATTTAGTAGGTTGAAGTTAATGCAAATTCCCCTGGATTTTTCTAAAGCTAAATATCCCATTAGAATTTATTATAGTTCATATTTATATAACAATTTACATTTAAAAGTGTATCTTTCTGACAACAACTCTATGAGATAACATTGCTGCTATAACTGTCTGATGATTCTGATCTATAAGTACTAAATAAAAGTTTAGAGTGAATATTATCCTGCTTCTCCATAGCATATTTTGAAGTATGGTGACTGGTTTGGGACAGTTAAGAATTAAATCATAAATTCAGGCCAGGGATATATTTTTCTGTACTATTCCTTTTTGCTTATGCTGTAGGTCATGTATGACCCAGATGGTTGCCCTCAGTTTATTTTCCCATTCCATTTATCTTCTCAACAAATTATAATATTAACTGATACCTACTCATATTTTAGAGTTGAAGCAACAGCTTTCACCTTATCTTTGCAATAATCATTGTACTCACTACAAACCTTGGGAAATAAGCAAAATTTAGAATCATTACAAAAAGACATCAGATATGGCAACCGTGGGCAATGGGGAATCTGGGAAGGCATTTTGATGCTATTGTTTTTCACAAATTCATGTGTGGTGATGGTCACACAGAGCAAAAATGATTAGTCTGTGATTTTATCTATAGACTCTAAGCAAGATATGCTCTTTCTTAAAGTGCACAGAAAAGTCACAGAGTGATGTTCTCAGGCTTTACAGTGTTTTCATTATTAGAAACTTCAGATAAATAAGGCAATGCTTTTAAACAATAGGTGTAATATGAATTTTACCTGTGGGTTACTTTTTTTTCTTGTGGGACCACTAAATTGTTGTAAAAAAGTCCATTAAGAGAGTACTTTTTTCTAACTGTTGAAAAATGCTGCACAGAAGATCCAGTCATGCCTCCTGCCCACCCAGCTCTTGCAGATCCTGCCAAACTAATTCAAGTAAATCATACAAGCTATTGTAAGTTTAGTGTATTAAAAATATAAGGTAGATCAGCTATATGCTACAATTACATAGATATTCATTTGAGGAAACAAATTCATGGGGGAAAATAACTTAGACCTAGTGAGAGCTTCTATAAATTTTGAAACTTTATTTCACATTACATTGAAACTTTAAATATCTGTGGGAAAACCCTAAAAGGCACCAGACACATACAAGAGAAAGTGAGAGAGAGAGAGAGAGAGAGAGAGAGAGAGAGAGAGAGAGAGAGAGAGACAGGGACAGAGACAGACAGACAGACAAGAGACAAAGATACAGAAAAAACAGAGCCTCTAGCCATGGGGAATAAGCATGAATTCCTATTTAACATCCTATTTTATCCTAAGGATCAATTATATTACATACTTTCAGCGTCCTCAACAATGTTTCCTCTCCTTCTAGTGGAAGCAGGTTCCATCTCATTGAAGCCATTTTCTCATTCTGTGAAATTCACAACCTTGATTTTCCTTCAGAATCATAAATCTACTCCGTACAAGTCTCTTAATATTTTCTGGTTTTCAGTGCATCAATTAGACTATCACTTATGCCTTTCTTGCTGTGTTATCTGGATTTAAGTCCATCATATTACACTTGTAGATTATATGACCCCAAGCAAGTAAATTTACACCTAAGTTTGCCAGTTGAGAAGAGGTCCTAACCAGCATTAATAAGAGTGGTTTTCTCACTTTGAGTTCTCTGTGATAATGAAATTGCAGTTCTAGTCATCTGCAGAATGGCACAAGTGAAAGAGGGCTAGTAGAGTCTTAGGTCCTCAGGTTAAATCTTAGCTCTGATACTTACTCCCTATGCAATTTTGATGCAAATCACTTAGTCTCTTGGGACCTCAGTTCACTCATTTATAAGATAATGAGGGTAAATTATTGTATGTATGAGCTCTCATTGAACTCTGAAAATTGTGAAAACATAAAGAGGAGAAAGTATAAATGAATAGAGGATGATCATTAGTGTCAGACTACAGAGAGGCCTAATGACTGAGGATTGGGGAAAATCCCTTATATTTGCAATTTTTGGAGATTATTGGTAACCCTAGAGAGAGTAGTTCCATTTGAATGATGGAATCAGAGGTCAGACTTTCTGGAGAGGAAGACTCTCAGTTAGACACAAAGTTCATTCATTAATGAAGGTGAATGTCATAGGAATCAATAAATAACACCATGAGGATCTAAGGTGTGTGATACAACTGGATTGAATGAAACTGAAAGGAAAAGTGGCTGTTAAGTGAAGTTATTAGAAAGAGATTTTGGAGGGGATTTAGTGGAGCAGAAATTATTCAGACTCTTGGATCACTGTATGTATTTAAGTGGAGTATTTATAAGTAAAAGCATAATCAGTACTAGAATGGGTGAAGGATGAGGAGTCTTTAGGAAGAGATGTGATCTCCATAGATTCATTCGTTGCCAGGCATTGGAAGATGAGAAAGGAAAAGGTTTAGTATGAAAGTTTGCAATCTGTGGAACAAGATTTTCAGAGATCAATTCAACTCTACAAACTACCTTATTTTTCTTATTGGAAAATACTTATTCAGTACAAACTCATTTCTCCCTCTCTCTCTCAATGTGTCTATCCCTAAACTCCTGAGCTCAGGAATTCTCAAACATAGCACTACTCACTTGAAAATGTCCAAGTTTGATGTGCCTGAGGAAATCTCTCTGCTCAAGTCATAAAGCTGTAATCTAAGACAAAACTGACTAGGGAATTCAGCTTCTCTCCTCCATGTCCCAAAAGTTTAAAGGATGCTAAATCATAAAATTTCAAAGTTGAAAAGGTCATCAGAGGGTATTTAGCTTATACACTAACAGTATCCTTACTATTCCTTTAAAGTAATAATTTGCTCTTTGCCGTAAGTCTTCCTAGAAGAGATATATTTATTT
Source organism: Potorous gilbertii (assembly GCA_028658325.1). NCBI lineage: Eukaryota > Metazoa > Chordata > Mammalia > Diprotodontia > Potoroidae > Potorous > Potorous gilbertii. The sequence continues at coordinate 16,590 of JAQQSK010000021.1, forward strand.
CTTGAATATTGTCCAAAACCTAATACTTACAGTCAACAAATCACTCTCAAATTCACATCCACCTTATGCTTATTCAGAAAATGTATGAATGTCCTCATTCCTTCTATCCATACTACTGTGAAAGTCACATGTGTAGATCTTTTCTCTCAGGCTTTATACAAGCTTAGGAAATTTATAGATCATATTTCTATAGAGTATGGAATTTTCAAAGCATCATCCACACCACCAGAAAGAAAAAACATCTGGATAGTATGTAATGAAAATGCCACTATCTCCATGTTAGAGACAAGAAGTCAGAGGTTCAGGGGAGATTTTAAATAACACATTTCATAAACAGACTTCAAAGTGATGTGTGTTCATTTTGTGCTGTTTCTTGTTTAGTATATTATCCTAGGATATTCTTCTCAACATTATTCTAAGATTTATCTTTGCTTTCAAACCCCATGCCTTTAACACAGTGCTTGGCACATAGTAGATGTTTATGAATAAATGTTCATTGAATAGTTGGTTGACATTTGTTCTAATATCTATGAACACAGTGAAACAATCAGTAACTTTGACATTAAAGATGCACACACACATTTTCATATATGCAAAGACAGAAAATAAGTCATTTAATCTTCAAAGAGATCTATAAGTTCCTCAGTCTTATGAAGGAAGACATAGAAATTACCTAGTTCCTAAATTTATGGCAATGGAAATTCCAGGGGTAGAACCAGGTGCAGGAGTAGAAGAATAATTCAGTCGACCTCTCTCACCATTCTCTTCCAAATAACTTTAATGTAATACTTCAAACTCTGCAGTGGAAGAGAGAATAAAAGGTCTGAGTAAGATACTGCTCTGATCAAAGAAAATTTAAGAGGTTAGAAAGAAAGATATGTGACACAGGAGTGGAGGCTGGCCAAAAGTCTAGGTGAATGAAACACCAAGCAATGGGACTAGGTGGTGGTGACAGTAGTAACAGTAGCATTGAGAGCTCTCAAGCTAGAGGTGATAAGGGGACCTGACAGCTGGTCAGAAAGTGATTACAGATGATATGCTAGAATTCTAATAAAATTAGGAGTGAAAGAAGGATGTCCATTATCACCATTATTTAAAATGTACTAGAAATGCTAGTTTTATCAATAGGAAAAAAAAGCGAAGGGACTAGAATAGGCAAAGATGAAAAAAGCTATCACTCTGTAAATGATACAATGGTATGCTTAGAGAATCCCAGAGAATCAAGTAAAAAACTACATGAAATAACATACAAATTTATCAAAGTTGTAGGACATAAATTAAACTCACAAAAATCATTGGTATATGTATATATATAATATATATTATACCAATATATATTGGTATATGTATATATATTATATATATATAATATATATTGCTAACAAGAGATAGAGAAATTCCATTTAAAATTACTGTAGATATTATGAAATATTTGGCAGTCTACCTGCCAAAACAAATCCAGGGACTATATGAACAGAATTACAAAACACACAAATAAAGTCAGATCTAAATAATTGGGAGAAGATCAGTTCCTCATTGGTAGACTGAGCTAATAAAATGAAAATAACAATTCTACCTAAATTTATTTACTTATTCAGTGCCATACCAATCAAACTACCAAAATTATTTTATAGAGCCAGAAAAAATAATAACAAAATTCAACTGGAAGAACAAAAGGTCTAAAATGCCATTAATGGGAATTAATGGGAATTAATAAAAGGAAATTCAGGGGAAGCTGGCCTAGCCATATCATGTCTTAAATTGTATTTAAATTGCTGTATAAAGCAGCAATCATCAAAACATCTTGGTTGGCTAAGAAATAGAGTGGTTGATCAGTGGAATAGATTAGTTACACAAGACACAATAGTCAATGTCTATAGTAATCTATTTTTTTATAAATGATGTATTTGTGATGTACAATCTGTGAGGCAAAGTGACATCACTTCTTTGTCTATATTTGTATTTTTTGATTTTGTATTTATACTGCATTTTTTGCATGTATAATTGTTGACTTTGTTGGGATGTAAATTCCTAGTCAATAGAGGTAATTTTAACCTTGCACTTGTATCATCTGCTTAGAATAGTACTCAGTACATCATACATGCTTAACAAATAGTAATTGATTTATTGACAATTTCTCTGGACTTCAGTTTCTCTGTAAAGTGAAAGATATGGAATAGATGATTACTGAGCTCTTTTGCAATGGTAAATATTTGAGCATAAAACTATGAGAATGAATGAAGTCTAAAATGAAGATTTTCAAATAGATCTCAAGAATGGAGTATCCAAATTTGAACTGTTATATTCTATCCATGTAAAAATGGAAAATGGTACCTCCAGGAAGTTTCTTTTTCCTTAACAGAATAAATTGAAGCTGGTAAAATGCTACTGGGGGGCCTTTGCCAAAGGAAGCAAACATTTATCTTCCAAATTTCTAGTGTGTAGTTCAGAAGATATCTGGTACAGTAACCTTACCTCATTCTGTTGTATTTTATAATTGTGAAAGGTGCCTTTGGAAAGAAGTAGGAATATTATACCTAAGCATGAAAATTAAGCTCATTTAAAGAACCTTTTTGAGCTCCTGCTTTTAAATTGTACTCCTTTTCACAACAAAATTGCTTACAAACAACAACCTCTTTTTTTAACCCCTTGACATTTTCTGTTTAGAAGATAGAGGATTGTATTTCTTCACTTAATAACAAAGAAATTCAAGTGTGTGTGTGTGTGTGTGTGTGTGTGTGTGTGTGTATGTGTGGTTGTGAATTTTCTTCCTACATAAAGAATATTTGAAAATTAAATGTGAAAATATAATTCCGCTAAGGGATAAATTTACTGTCAGTGATCATTTTTCAAGAGCATTTGCTTGGACTGGATAGAGCTTGTTGAATGTCTCCATTCTTACTCTCTCCTAGGTATGTGCTCCCTGTCAGAAAAAAAAAAGGAATTCAGTTCAGTGTCTTATATTTGGTAAGGTACTTTGTCCCTGAACTTAAAATAAATAAACAAATATAAAACTCTGACTGCTCCACAAAACTTTTTGATCTTGTCAGAGCCAGCACTGCACTTGGATGTTGCTGACAGATCATTAAAGAAAAGATATAGTATGTGCAGCCAAAGGGAGAAAGTGTTTTCAACACTCTGGAATGTCATTTCTGATTCATCCTGAGGAACCCATACATAGGCTGTCACCTGGGGAGTAGCAGAGTTCTATTGCATTAATCACCAATACTCCCTGTACCCTGCAGAACTTGTAGACTGTGCCACCCAATTTAGCACATTGTCTCATACTGTTTTCTAACTTCAGCCTGACTTATATTTCCAACTAGATTATAACCTCTTTGAAGCAATGTCTTATGATTCTTCAACATTTTCCACAGTGACCACAGTAATGCCAGACACGTAAAATGAACTTAATCAGCAGTCATTGACAACAATTGTTATAAATCATCAAAATTTTCCCCTGCTGTTATGCATGTTTCTTTTTTCCTCTGCTATGTAGTCTTACCGATATAATTTTTTATAGAATTCTTTCAAATGCCACTTTTCATTTCTATAGGAAATAATAATGCCCTCATTAATAAACTTGGCATATGAATACATATTTCTTGAATTAATGAATGATTAAATAATCTTTCTACCCACAGAATATATGTTCCTCCTTTCTGTTCCCCATGTTTCATTTTTTAAAATTTCAATTTGTGTCTATAGTGGTTATTTATTAACTATTTCAAGGACATATGTTGGTATGGATATTACTCCTTCTAATGTAAATTTGAATCCAATTAGACAGTTGTCAAGAATTTCTGTGACTCTAAAGAAAGAAAGAATAGGTCAATGGTTCTGAGTCATCATCAGTGTCAATATAATTGAAAATGTACTGAATTTAGAATCAGAAGATTTGAGTAAGAATGCAAACTTCATTCTTACTACGTGTGTAAGCATGGATCAATTACTTCCACTGTGATCTTATTATTTTCTTGATTTGAAAAATAAGAGTTTTGAACTTGATGGCCCTATAATTTTCTTTTAACAATGATTTATCTCAAAATATAGGAAATATTTAAGTTTCACAGTTACTTTCCTTGAAATTAGACAACTAAGTTACCTATATAGGAAGTTGTTTTATAAACTTACTTATCCACTTCTTCCCTTACATTGCAACTTTTAATTCCAAATTGAGGAAAATGCACCTCTTATTTACCCAGGTTTTCTCTCTATTGCATTCCAAAAAAAGTGATCTAGACAAAACTAATCAACGCTCCATTCCTAGAAGAGACTCCCTGCCTAATCTCCTGCTATTGCGTTTTTCTTTTCATTGTTTGTCCTTATTTACAAGGGGAAAAATGAAGTTCTTTAGAAAACAAATCACTTTCACTCCCCATACTGTCCCAAGAGCGTACATCATTTTAAATATAGAAATGCAATTAAACAATAAACAAGTTATCATGTTGGACATGTCTAAGAATGCAGGGCAATTTTCTGTATTGAGTTTTCTTCAGACAGGAGAGAAACATGTGTCATTGTCAGTCTTTAGAAGTCAAAGATTGGACACTGTAATGTTCAGAGTTCCTTAAGTCTTTCAATATAATTTTTACATCATTTGGATCATTTTAAAAGCTGCTCTCCTACTTATGCTAATTTTCCTCCACATTAAATCATATAAATCTTCCCGTTTATTTGATTTTTTTGTTATACGCATATTTTTGATGCAATGTTTTTCTGTTGTATAGCATGAGACCATCATTACCCCAAAGGTAGGCATTCATTTTTCCTGTATTTCTTACTTTTGACAAAAAGATGTGGCAAAGAATCCATTTTTAGTTATTTTTTTGATAAATAACAATTTTCTCACTGCCTTTACTATTCTTTAGCAATGTACCTAAATGTGGCATTTCTTGGCCTGATGGCATGTGAAATTTGTGGTTATATTTTCAATGAAGCCTTTTCTTTTACCACATATTAGAAATATTCTCATCCTTGATTTTCATAATTATTCTGTTCATATGTTTTTGTAAATATGCCACATTTCATTTTTTAAAAAGCTATTGACCTTATTATTCCTATAAGCACTTAAAGTTAGTGGTTGTCTTATTTCTACTTTGTGTTATGCCCAGATAATATACTTAATAAAAGTTTACCTAATTGAATTGAATTTTCT
>JAQQSK010000021.1:22247-43009 GCA_028658325.1 Potorous gilbertii
CTGCATTGATGTAGTTAAATAGCAGATATATAGATAGGTAGATAGATTGATAGATAAATAGCATGAACTAGACATGTTATGAGAAACTTGGAATTGCTTGAATAAAGTAATAGTGAGAAAAAATTATTTGAACCAAAAAAAGAAGCTATTAAAGCAAATAATAAAAATTAAATTTTAATATTATATATGAATGTACAATATTACAAATAAATTATTGTAGCAAATAAAAATAATTATAAAATGAACAAATATGAACTTCTAGGGGCAGAGTAGAGGAAGCACTGAAGCTGGACTCTCCCAACATTTGCCTTCAAAGAACTTTAAAATAACACTTCAAATCAAATTTTACAGCAGCAGAGCTCCAAAAAAAAAAAAAATCAGGGCAACACATTCTTCCGGTCCAAAGAAACTTAGGAGATTGGAAGGAGAGATATATGACAAGGGATTAAAAGCTAGTATGGAGATCATGTGAATTTAACTCTGGTGGCATGACTTGGTGATGGCAGCAAAACCTTCAGCAGGTAGTAAGATTACATTACATATGTTAAGAAAGGGATTGCAGGGGATCCTAATGATAACAATGGGTGCAGATCTGGAAACTATCTAACATCTCACTTGCCTGTTCTCTCTTCTGCATCATAATTCAAGAGCAGAGAGGAACACTTATGGTCTAAGGGAGCTGAGGCTGTCAGGAACATCATTGTTTTTAGTCAAAAAGGAACAGGGACCCTGAGGATCAATAATCTTCCAGTCTCAAGGGACCAAGTGTCATTAATAGCACTTGCCATTAATAGCAATAGTTCCAAGGAACCAGGAGCCCTAAGAAGCAATAGAACTTCAGGTCCCAGTGGAACAGGAGCCCTTCCTGCATGAAAAGCAGAGAACAGATCAGAAAAGCAGTGATCTCGTCTCTCACTAAGTCTATCAAAAACAATCCTCACACACTGGTTCTGCTCAGTTCATATAAGTCTTTACAAGTTTTTCTGAAATCGACCTGTTTGTCATTTCTTATAGAACAATAGTATTCCAATATATTCATATACTATTACTTGTTCAGCCATTCCCAAATTAATGAACTTACCCTTTATTTCTGCTTCCTGGCTAGTACAAAACGAGTTGCTATAAATATTTTATATATGTGGCTCCTTTTCCCATTTTTATAAGCTCTTTGGGATACAGCTGATATTGCTGGGTCAAAAAGTGTGAACATTTTTATAGCCCTATAGCACAGTTTCAAATAACTCTCTAGAATGGTTGAATCAGTTCATAACTCCACCAATAATGAATTAGTTTTTCAAATCTCCCACATTTTCTCCAACATTTATCATCTGGTTTGGTCATGTTAACAATCTGATAGGTGTGACATGATATTTCAGAGTTGTTTTGTTTTGCATCTCTCTAATCAATAGAGATTTAGAGCACTTTTTCATATGACTATACATAGTTTTAATTTCTTCTTCTGAGAACTGTCTTTTCATACCTTTTGACCATTTAACAACTGGAGAATAGCATGCATTCTTCTGTATTCCACTAAGTTCTCTACAAATTTTAGAAATAGGACCTTTATCACAGACACTAGTAAAAATGTTTCCCAGTTTTCTGGTGTCCTCCTAATTTGGTTGCATTCATTGTTTTTGTGCAAAACTTTCCATTTTAATGTAATCAAAGTCATCCATTTTGCATTTTGTAGCGTTCTCTATCATTTGTTTGCTAATAAATTCCTTCACTCTCCTCAAATCTAGCACATAAACTATTCCTTATTCCTCTACTTTTTTATATTATCAACTTTTATTCCTAGATATCATGCCCATTGGAACTTTATTCTAATATACGGTGTCAATCATTGTTCTATGCCCAGTTTCCAACAGATTATTGTCCAGTTTTTCCAACAGTTTTTCTCAAACAGTGCCTTCTTATACCAGAAGCTCAGGTCCTTGGGTTTATCAAACAGTGGACTGCTATAGTCATTGACTACTGTGTCTTGAGTATCTGACTTATTCCACTGATTTGCCCCTCTGTTTCTTAGCCAGTACCAAATGGTTTTGATGAATGCTGCTTTATAACACAATTTAACATCTGGCATGGCTAGGGCACCTTCCCAAGTATTACTTTTCATTAATTCTGGATTTTTTGTTTTTCCAGATGAATTTTAATATTATGTTTCCTAGGTCTATAATATAATTTTTGTTAGTTTTATTGGTATGGCACGGAATAAGTAAATTTATTTAAATAGAATTAACATTTATTATCTTGGCCTACTGATGGGCAACTGATGCTTTTCCAATTATTTAGATCTGCTTTTTTGTGTGCAAAGCGATTTATAATTGTGTTTGTATAGTCCCTAGGTTTGGTTTGGCAGGTAGACTCTCAAATATTTGATAATTTCTACAGTAACTTTGAAGGGGATTTCTCTTTCAATCTCTTATTGCTTGATTTCGTAAGTGATAAATAGAAATGCACATGATATATGTGGGTTTATTTTGTATGCTACAATTTGGCTAAAATTGGTCATTATTTTTAAATAAATTTTTTACCTTGATTCTCTAGTATCCTGTAAGTACATTATCATATCTTCTGCAAGGAGTGGTAACTTATTTTCTTCTTTGCCTATTCTAATTCATTCAATTTTGTTTTCTTCTCTTATTGCTAAAGCTGACATTTTGTATACTTTATTGAATAACAGTGATGATAATTAATATCTTTTATTCACCCCTGATATTATTGGAAATGCATGTAGGTCACCTCATTATGTATAATGCTTATGGACAATTTTAGGTGGATATTAAATTTTAAGGAAGTCTCTATTTATTCCTATGTTCTCCAGTGTTATCAATTAGAATCTGTGTTGAATTTGGTTAAATACTTTCTCTGCATCTATTGAGACAATTATATGTTTTCTGTTAGTTTTGACGTTGATATGATCAATTATGCTGATCATATTAATAATTTTGAACCAGCCCTGCATTCTTGGTATAAATCCTACCTGAATCAAATTATTTTATTCTCATGATAAGTTTTTGTAATCTTCTTGCTAAGACCTTATTTAAAATTTTGCATCCATATTTATTAGGGGAATAGGTTTATAATTTTGTTTCTGTTGTTTTGTCTTTTCTGAATTGAGGTATTAGTACTATATTTGTATCATAAAAATAATACTAAAAAAATACTGAAGTAGGACTCCTTTTCCAATTTTCCCAAATAGTCCATATATTGGATTATTGGATTAATATTGTCCATATATTGAAAATACATGGAGTAGTCTGTAGTATTGGATTAATTGTTCTTTAAATGTTTGATAGAATTCACTTCTAAATCCATTGGGTCCTGGAGATTTTCTTCTAGGGACTTCACTAATGACTTGTTCATTTTCTTTTCTAAGATGGGGTTATCTAAGTATTTACTTCCTTTTCTGTTAATCTGGGAAACTGATATTCTTGTAAATATTCTTGCATTTCACTAATATTTCTAAATGTATGGCTATGTAGAAGGGGAAAATAATCTTTAATTATTGTTTTCATTTTCTCTCCACTAGAGGTGGATTCACTCTTTTCATTTTTATGCTGGTAATTTGGTTTTATTCTTTTTTTAAATTCAAATTGATGAAAGGTTCGTTAATTTTTATTTTTTCATGAAAGCAACTCTTAGTTTTAATTATTAGCTCGAGTCTTAATTTTGTTTTACTGATCTCTCCTTTAGTTTTCAATATTTCCTATTTGGTATTTAATGGAAGATTTTCAATTTGTTACTTTTCTAGCTTTTTAAGTTGCATGCCCAATTCATTAATCTCCTCTTTCTCCATTTTATTCATGTAAACTTTCAAATATAAAACTTCCCTTAAGAACTGTTATCACTGCCACCCAGTTCTCTCATTATTGTCATTCTCTTGAATGAAGTTATTGATTCTTTCTATGATGTGTTGATTTACTCATTCATTCTTTAGGATTGCATTAGTTTCTAATTAATTTTTGGCCTGTCTTTCCATGACCCTTTCGTAGATACAAGTTTTATTCTGTCATGGTTTCAGAAGGATTCATTGACTGTTTCTGCTTTTCTGCACTTGGATTGTGAGGTGTTTACGCCCTACCACATGGTCAAATTGTGTGTGTGTTCCATATGTCACTGAGAAAAAGGTATATTCCTTTCAGCTTTCTCTAGAGGCTATCATATCTGTCTTTTCCAAAATTTATTCACCTCTTTTATTTCTTTTATGTTTATTTTGAAGTGAGATATATCAACTTCAGAAAGGGGTTTGATGTCCCCCACTGGTATAGTTTTTTTGTCTATGTCTTCCTCTAACTCCCTTAATTACTTCTCTGAGTTTGAATTCCATACAACTTGCTACATGTATATTTAGTTCATTGTCATTTGTGATATTTAGCAGGATATAGTTTCCTTCTTCATCTCTTTTCATTAGTTCTATTTTTACTTTTGCTTTGTCTGAGATTAAGATTGCTACCCTTGTTTTTTTTTTTAAATCAGGTATAGGTTAATACGCTCTGCTCCAGTCTTTTACATTTGCCCTGAGTGTATTTCCCTGTTTCAAATATGTTTCTTCTAAACAACATATTGCAGGATTATGGTTTTTCTTCTGTTCTGCTATCCACCTCAGTTTTGTGGAAGAGTTCATTCCATTAATGTTCACAGTCATGATTACTATCTATCTATCTTTTTCTCCGTCATAACCCCTGTTCCCATTTATGCTTCTTTTGTTGCCTTCTCCCTCTCCTGCCTCAAAAGTGTTTTACTTTTCACGAACTCCCCCAATTTTTCCTGCCTTCTATCAGCACCCCTCTTTTTCTTTCCTTTTCCTTTACTCCTTCCCTCTCTTCTAACCACTCCTTTTCTTTGATTTCACCTTTCCCTTCCTACTGCCTATAGTGCAAATTAGATTTTTTTAACTTAACTGAGAATGTTATTCTGTCCTTGAACCAAAACTGGTGAGAATAAAACTCAATGTTCATATTCCAACCTTCTTTCCCTCTATTTGAATATGTTTTTGTGCCATTTCCTGTGATGTCATTTACTCTTCTCTTCCTCCTTCTTTCCTCTTCTCCCTTCACGCCCTTAATAAGTATTTTTTATAATCACATCAATTAATTTATATGGACACCCACTATATATGTATATGTCTCTTTTAAATGTTATAATAAATATTCAAATCCTAAGATTAACAAGTATCATCCTCCTATATGCCGATGTTTGCCCATATTGAATAACAAGTTGTTTTTCTTTTCTTTTTTTCCCATTTACTTTTTTATGCCTCTTTTCAATATTGTACTTGAAGATCAGATTTCCTATTGACCTCTGTCCTTTTCATTAGGAAGGTCTGGAAATCCCTTATTTCATTGAACATCATCTCCTTGCCTAAAAGATTATGTTCAATTTTGCTGGGTAGTTGATTTTTAGTTGTTGATCCTTTGCCTTATTTTACGTCATATTCCAATTCCTCTGATGTAGAAACTGCAGTGTCTTATGTGATCCTGACTATAGTTCCACAATATTTGAATTGCTTCTTTCTGGTTGCTTGCAGGATTTTCTCCTTGACTTGACAATTCTGGGGTTTGGTAACAATATTCCTTGGCATTTTCAACTTGAATTCAGGAGGTGATCAGAGGATTTTTTCAATGACTATTTTGCCCTATGGATCTAGGGACTCAAGGAAGCTTTCCTGTATGGTTTTTTGGAAGGTATTATCCAGGCTACTTTTTTTTCATCCTAGCTTTCCAATAGACAGATAATTCTTAGATTTTCTCTCCTGGATCTATTTTACAGTTTAATTGATTTTCCAGTGAGATATTTTACATTTTCTTCTACTTTTTAAAATTCTTTACATTTTGTTTGACTAACTCTTGATGCCTCATACTGTTGTTAGTCTCTACTTGCCCAATTCTAACATTTAACAAATTGGTTTTTTTTCAGTTAGCTTTTGTACCTCCTTTTTTCTTTGTTTAATATTTACTTTTAAGGTATTTTCTTCAGTTTGGTTTTGTATTTCTTTATCCATTTGACTAACTTTAATTTTTAAAGAGCTCATTATATTTTTAAAACCATTTATCAGTTTTTTCTACCTCTCCAATTTGTCTTTTAAAAATCCTTCTCGAGGTCTTCCAAGAATGCTCTTTGTGTGTGACACCAATTTATTTTGCCCTTTGCAGTTTCATATGTGGGTATAATGTCAATTCTGTCCTCTTCTGAATTTGCATTTTGATCTTCCCTATGCCTGTAATAGGATTCTAGTGTCTTTGCTTTCTAAAATTGCATCTTGCTCATGATGATTGCCTTTTTCCTGACTTTTAAAATAGATCTCTGCTTCTGGGGCACAGAGTACTCTGTCCCATGTTTCTTGTGCTTGGAATTAGGGGCCCTGTTACTGGTTACATATTGGTTGTACACTGTGGCCTCTGGTTATTTCAACTAGAACATATAAAGTGCTGCATTTTACATGGTGCTTATCTGGCTGGTGTGTGCCAAGACTGAGACCAGGCAAAGTCCATCTTAGTGTCCCTGGCATTACACAGAAAATTACAGTGAGGTACAGGGAGGGATACTCTGCTTGCTGGCAGTCTCCTCTTCCCCAGGGTTGTGATAGAAAATAGGCAGGTTCATAAGCTGTTGTATGCCATCTGTGTTGATATCTTCCCAATTACCTTGACTGTGCTAAGGCCTGCCAACAATCCTGGTGTTGGTGCTTAATGGCTTTACTTCCCTGGGGCTAAGGATCTCCTGTGGGTCCACTGAGGCAGGGCTTATTAAAACACCTCCAGTCCTGTACCTCTCCCCTTCAACTATAGCAAGAAGGACTCTTCCCATCAATTGCCCTGGTATCTTGAGCTAGAATACTCTTGCACCCCTTCTGCTGGCTCCACTAGTGCAGGATTTCACCTGAGACAATATTCTTTGGGGTTTTCACAGTCAATTAGGGTGGGTGAGAGTACTTACAATTCACTCTGCCATCTTGGCTCCCAGAAGTTCAAGTAGATGATTTTCAAACATTCAGTTTGTGGGCTGATGGCCCCAGGAGTTGTCACTACTACTGCCTTGGGCCCACTATTCTCTCTCACCCAACCCCTGCTCAACTCCCTCCCTGTGCTGAGAGATTTGGGAATTCACACTGCTGCTCTTGACTCAAACTGGCCTGAACCCCTCCTACTCCACTACAGTTGCGTCTGAGTTGGTACAAGCAGCATGGTCTGTGTTTCCCAGTCTGTTGTGACAAATACTTCCTGTCTACCTTTCAGGATTTTCAGGGCTGAAAATATGTGACACTGTCTCCCATAGCATTATGCCAGTCTAAATTTTATTCAGATTCACTTTTTGGACTAATCTGAAGAAATTTGTGGAAGAGTTCTGGTGATTCCCTACTTTCACTCCACCATCTTGGCTCTGTCCCTTATTGTTTTGTATTTAACCCTCTTTGTTCTGTACTGCACATGGAAATGTCATGTTTTTTTTTCTCAATTAGCATTTAAGTTTTAAATTAATAAAATATTTTTTAAAAAATTATAAGGGAACCTTACCCTGATCTGCTAGAATCAGAGGATAAAATATTTCAATTTTATATTTCAATAAATAATCAACTATTCACCATATTGTAAACATCTCAAAATGAAAGCTACCATGGATTTTATATCAAATTTAAGAGCTCCAAGTCAAAGTAAAATAGTTCAAGCAGCCAAAAAAATTCAAATATCAATGGAATTACCGTCATGACACAAGATTTAGGAGATACTACATGAAAGGAATGGTGGGTTTGTATTATAATATTCCAAAATGGAAAAAAGGGAGGATTAGAATCAAGAATTATCTACCCAAGAAACCTATATAAATTTTCAAGAGAAAAAAATGGACATTTATTGAAGACTTTCTTACTTTCAATTTATGGAATAAAACATGCATTTCATAAGCTATTTCAATAAAAATGATTGCACATGAAAGTGCAAATCTGTTATGCACAATTTGATATTCCTTTCAAATATACAACAGAATTATCATGTCAATTCCTTTTTGTTTCACTTTTTTCTTTCCTACTTCCACCAGCATCCTAGAGATGGCTAGTAATACCCACAAATAGATATGTGTGTATAATATATATATATGTACATGTATATACACACAAGTACATGTTGTATTATGTGTGTACATAGATGTAGAATTATTCAATAAATACTTCTATTTTTCCTTTCTTTCTCTGAATGCAAATAGTATCTTTTCTATGGCCTTTATAGTTAATTTTGTTATTTATAATAGGCAAAATAACGTTCACTGAGTCATTCTTAAAACAATATTTCTCTTACTGTATACAATGTTCTCTTGTCTCTGCTCATTTCACTCTTTATTATTTTGTACATGTCTTTCCATGTTTCTCTAAAATCAATGAGCTCATTATTTCTTATAGCAGAGTAGTATTCCATCAAAATCATGTGCCGCATCTTGATCAGGCATTACCGAATTGATGGGTATTCCTTACATTTCTGGTTCTTTGCCACTACAAAGAAAACTGCCATAAACATTTTTGAATACATAGCTTCTTTTCTTTTTTCCCTAATCATCTTTGGAAATAAACCATGTAGTGGCATTGCTTGTTCAAGGAGTATAGTTACTTTAATAACATGACTTATAATTCTAGATTACTCTCCAAAATGGTTGAGTCAGTTCACATTTCAATCAACAATAAAGAGGTGTCTCAATTTTTCCACATCCTCTCCACCACTTATTCGTTTTCCCCTTGTATCATCTTAGTCAATCTGATGAATGTAAAATCCTATTTCAGGGTTCTTTTCATCTGAATTTCTCCAAACAAAAATTATTTAGAGCATTTTTCTATGACAATTAATTGTTATATTTTCTTATTTGGAAAACTGCAATTGGAAAAAACTGCATTGATATGCAGTTGACAAATATCTTCATGTATTTTAGATATGATACATTTATCTGATAAACTGTCTATAGTTTCCCCCAATTATCTTCTTTTCTTCTGATCATGGCTATGTTTGTTTTATTTGTGCAAAGTCTTCTTAATTTAATGTACTCATAATTACCCTATCTATACCTAACTTTGTTCTCTAGTTCTTGTTTGTTCATAACTTGTGCACCTATCCATAAGTCTGACAGGTAATATATTCTGTTTTCTAATTTTCTTGTAACATATATTTTTATACCTAAGCCATGTATCCTTTTTGACCTTGTCTTGTTTTCTGGTTTTCCAAGTATTATATGTTTTGTTTTATTTTAACAAATAATGAACTCATCCCAAAATCTTGTCTTTACAGTTGTCAAATATAAGGTTGTTATGCTTACTGGATGGTGTAAATTGCATATATACTCTATTCCATTGACCTACCAGATAGATTTGATAATTATTGTCTTATGATATAGTCAAGGTCTAGTACAACTCAACCTCCTTCTTTTACATTGTTTTCATTATTTCCTTGGATATTCTTCACTTTTTAGTCTTGTTCTAAATTAATTTTGTTGTTATTCCTTTAAATAGGGATGACACCAAATATATAAATTAGTTTGGGTAAAAATTGCCATTTATTTTCATATGGGTGCTGTTTAGTAACGAAAAGTTAATATCTTTTAAATTATTGAAATCTGATTTTATTTGCTTAAAAAATTCTTTGTTTTATTATTCTGAGTTCATTTTGGCAAATGTGCTCTTAGTTATTTTATAATATAGAATTATTTTCAATGGGTTTTTTTTTTTTTACTATCTCTTTCATAGTTTTTTTGGTCATAAATAGTAATGCTGATGATTTATGTGGATTTAATTTATTAAAATTTGTTAAATTTTAAAAAACTTTGTTAAAATGATTAGTTGTTTCAACTAACTTTTTAGTTGTCTTTGAGATTTTCCAGGAATATCATCATATCTGCAAAAAAAGAGATAGTTTGTTGTTTTGGGTTTTTTTTTTACTTCATTCCCTATTTTGATTCCTTCAAATTACTTTTCTTATTTTTTTGCTGTTGCTAGGATTTTCAATAAAATATTTAATAGTATTGGAATTAGTGGCCATCCTTGTTTCATACCTGATCTAACTGGGAAGACCTCTAGTTTATCTACATTTACTTCATCTTTTCACTAAGAGTTTGTTCATTAGAGTTAGTTGATTCCACATCAGTCCCTGTCTGCTTTTCTCCTCCTTGTTTCTCTTAATATTGCTTCAATTTTATCTGTAGCATAGGTTAGTGGAATGTCATTGGGTCAATAGTAGTTTTCAACACATATACTTTAATTCTTTTTATTTATAGTCTGGCCAATTTAGGGGAAGATTCAAATAGAAGTAATCCTGAGATGAATCATTCTCCCTTTATTATTGAAAGAGTATTTGAATTTTGTGGATGAAGTCTACTAATATATTGTTTCTAATTTTCACATATTAATATTGACTCCGGATTCTTGTGAGCAATAACTCATTTTATAATTCTCTGATTCCTGTACGATTTATTATTTGAATTCTTAAAGATTTTTATGGTATACATTTGTAGTATGGAAAAATTCTCTCCCGCCATTTCATGAAAGATAGTGAACTTCTGAGATATATTTCTTTTTTTTTTTCAAAGCTGATGTTCCAGTTTAATTCAGTGGTATTGTGTAAACATAATATATATGTTAATCATATTGACTCCTATTGAGAGTTAATGTATAAATTCTGTTGTTGAACTACTCCATCTCAGACTATGTTGACACAGCCAAAATAAGGTAGAAATCTTGTAATTACAAGGCTAACAAAGCTTATTCTTGGGAGAAAAAGTGAGTAGAGGATTGAGTTGACTAACCTAGCTAATAGCACCAAACAAATCATAGAGTGGGCAAATGGACCTCTATTTGACTTCATGTTATGTGTGCGTGTGTGTGTGTGTGTGTGAGTGTGTGTGTGTGTGTGTGTGTGTGTGTGTGTGTATAGGCAGGTGTAGTAGATAGAGTTTCTGGAGTCAAGGAGACTCGTTTTCCTCAGTTCAAATCTGGTCTTAGACACTAACCAGCTGTATGACCCTAAGCAAGTTACTTAGCCCTGCTTACCTCAGTTCCTCATCGGTTAAATGAGCCAGAGAAGGAAACAGAAAACTACTACACCATCCTACCAAGAAAATCCCAAATGAGGTTATGAAGAATCTGACGTGACTGAAATAGCACAACTTTATACACACACATGTATATATGCATGTGTGTATAGGCACATGTGTATATAGGTAATTGGATGCACATATATACCTGTATATATCATACATAAATTATATATGAAATATGTGTGCATGTATGTATATATGTATATAATCTCACTTTTTAGTGCTAGTGAACAATACTAGTGCATTTTCATCCATCTGCCCACAATCTTCTCTGATTGGAAATTGCACAGTTCGAAAGGAAAGAGGCACACTTTTCAGAAGATGAGTAGTGGATATACTCATGACACAACTATATTGGCTTATTGTTTCCCCTCCTCTATACTATATTTGATTAACGATTTTGCTTTATAGTCTCTGAAAACATGGAGGATGGCACCCTATTCTATAAGATCAGACATCTATACTATTCATCATCACATAGAAAAACAGGCCTCAATAATACTAATCTCATCACCCATCTCAGAAGAGCAGTTTGGAGAGAATGACTGAAGAGACTTAGAGGAATCCTCTTGGATATGTTAGAGTAGGTATTTCTCCCTCATTGTTTGAGGTTTAGTTCATAAATTCACAGCAATTTTATGCAGTCACCTTCTTAAAACTTAGCGATTGTTACCTGAGTTATAGATAGAGTGATCTTTGTATGTACTATACTATGGAGAAACACTTTATGTATATTTCATACACTGAAATTTTTAACAATTATGCGATTTGCACTAAAAACTGGCTACTATCCCCTTCCCCCCTCCCCTTTCCCCAACTATACTAGTCACTTACTTCAGTGAAACAAAGACACATTATTTAGTCAATTTGTTTAGATCTTCCACTAACTAAGCACTTGAATGAGAACGGTAACCCTAGTATGCTTTATTTTTTATTTTTTAATATAAATTTATTTATTTAACTTTTTACAATCATTTTCACACAATATTGGGTTCCAAATTGTCTCCCCATTTGTCCCCTCCCTACACCCCAATACACTGAGCATTCTAATTTCCGCTATCACCAATCTGTCCTCTCTTCTATCATCTCTCCCTTCTCTTGTCCCCATCTTCTCTTTTGTCCTGTAGGGCTAGATAACTTTCTATTCCCCACTATCTGTATTTCTTATTTCCTAGTAGCAAGAACAATATTCTACGGTTGTTCCTAAAACTTTGACTTCCAACTTCTCCCCATCCCTCCCTCCCCACCCATTCCCTTTTGGGAAGGCAGGCAATTCAATATAGGCCATATCTGTGTAGTTGTGCAAATGACTTCCATAATGGTCGTAAGACTAAGTATATTTCCCTCCCTCCTATCCTGCCCCCGATTGTTTCTATTCTCTCTTTTGATCCTGTCCCTCCCTGAGTGTTGACTTCAAATTGCTACCTCCTCCCCTTGCCCTCCCTTCCATCATCCCCTCCCGCCCTGCTTATCTCCTTCTCCCCCAATTTCCTGCATTGTGAGATAGGTTTTCATACCAAAATGAGTGTGCATTTTATTCCTTTCTTTAGTCAAATGTGATGAGAGTAAACTTCAGGGTTTATTATCTCAGCTCTCCTGTTTTTCCCTCCACTAAAATGTCTCCTACTTGCCTCTTCTATGAGAGATAATTTACCTCTTTCCATTTCACCTTCTCTCCTCCCACTATATTTCTCTCTCACCATTTTCCTTGATTTCTTTTAAGATATAATCCCACCCTATTCAATTCATTCTGTGCTCTCTGTCTCTGTGTGTGCATGCATGTGTGTATATCTGTGTGTGCACGCACATGTGTACATGTGTGTGTATGTAATCCCACCAACTACCCAGATACTGAAAAGTTTCCGGAGTTTCAAATATTGTCTTTCCATATAGGAATGGAAAAAATTCAACTTTGGTAATTCCCTTATGATTTCTCTTTGCTGTTTACTTTTTCATGCTTCTTCTCATTTTTGTGTTTGAAAGTCAAACTTTCTTTTCAGCTCTGGTCTTTTCATCAAGAATGCTTGAAACTCCTCTATTTCATTGAAAGACCAGTTTTTCCCCTTGAAGTATTATACTCGGTTTTGCTAGGTAGGTGATTCTTTGTTTTATACTTAGTTGATTTGACTTCTGGAATATCCTATTCTATGCCCTTCGATCCCTTAATGTAGAAGCTGCTAGATATTGTGATATCCTGATTGTACTTCCACAATATTGGAATTGTTTCTTTCTAGCTGCTTGCAATATTTTATCCTTGATCTGGGAACTCTGGAATTTGGTCACAATGTTCCTAGGAGTTTCTTTTTGAATCTCTTTCAGGCGGTGATTGGTGTATTCCTTGAATACTTATTTTGCCCTCTAGTTGTAGAATATCAGGTCAGTTTTCCTTGATAATTTCATGAAGGATGATGTCTAGGCTCTTTTTTTGATCATGGATTTCAGGTAGTCCCATAATTTTTAAATTGTCTCTCCTGCATCTGTTTTCTAGGTCAGTTGTTTTTCCCAGGAGATATTTCACATTCTCTTCCATTTTTTCACTCTTTTGGTTTTGTTTTGTGATTTCTTGGTTTCTCAGAAAGTCATTGGCCTCCATCTGTCCCATTCTAATTGTGAGAGAACTATTCTCTTCAGTGACATTTTGCACCTCTTTTTCCACTTGGCTAATTCTGATTTTGAAATCATTCTTCTCCTTATTGGCTTTTTGAACCTCTTTTGCCAATTAAGTTAGCCTATTTTTCAAGGTGTTATTTTCTTCAGCATTTTGTCAAGGTATTGACCCGTTTTTCATGCTTTTTTTGCATCTCTCTCCTTTCTCTTCCCAGTTTTTCCTCCACCTGTGTATGTTGATTTTCAAAATTCTTTTTGAGCTCTTCTATGACCTGAGCCTATTGGATATCTATTTCAGATGTTTGGGATAACGAGGCCTTGATTTCTGTCTTTACCTCATGTTAAGCATTGTTCTTCCTCATCAGAGTGGAAGGGAAGAAACATCAGGTCACCAAGGAAGTAACCTTCTATGGTCTTATTTTTTTTTCCCTTTTCTGGGCATTTTCCCAGCCAGTTACTTGACTTGTGAGATTCCTCTCCACCCCCGCCTAGATCTGCCCAGCTACTGCTTGGGGTCTGAGATTCAAATGCTGCTTCATAGGCTCAGGGCTTTCAGCGGCAGGCCTGGCTGCTATTCAGAGTAAGATTAAATTCAGGTTTTCAGGTGGGGGCAGGGCCACCTCCCAGGCTCAGTTCCCTCAGGGTGTTCATGAGGAGACCTTCCCATAATGGATTCCAGCTCCTGTCTGACCTGGGAGCCTCTGGCCTCCTGCTGCCTCTAGAGCTGCCTTCCGAGGGGACCCGAGTCATCAAGACACCCCGCTACCCTCTCAGTCCATCCAGACGTCTCTCTCACTGACCTGTGCGTCTGTGGTTGGAGGGACCTTCCTGGTCCCTGGAGATTCTGTCCCTGAAGCTTGCTCGGATCTGTTCCTCTCCATGCCATGGCCAGGTCAGGTCTGGGCTCCGCTCCTGTCCAGTGCGTGTCGGACCTTTGGGATAAGTTTTTCAAGGTTCTCTGGAACGGAAATCTCCACCCTGTCGCTGTATGGCTTCCACTGCTCCAGAATTTGTTGGGTGTTCTTTTTATAAGTAATTATGGCCTGTGGGTTCAGAGCTAGCATATGTGATTCTTTCTAGTCAACATATTATATTGCTAGTTATGTGGTGAATGCTAAAATTTCAAAGCCTGAATTACTGAATTTCACACCTTTGAAAAAAGGTTTTTGAAAAAAACCTTGAAATAAAAACCTTTATTTTTTTTGTTTTTGAAATTTCTGATGGTGATGATCTGGTACTTAATCATCATTATAAAGATTTCTTACTGTAAATGGACATGATTTACTCAGTAGTTCAGTCAATGTTCAGCAGCATTTCATTATGTGAGTTCCCCCAATGTCTTCCGTCTAGGTCCTTTTAGTTCTCCTTTTGGATCTTACACATTTGATTGGTTCCATTTAAAGGGATGATAATATTTATTGCATTTCACAATATCAATATTTTATAACTGTTATCAAAAGTTACTATTGCTCAATGATGTGATGTGTACCTATTCCAAAAAAAAAAAATCTTTCAAATTTTAATACCTTAAGCAATCATCTTCCTACTTTTGGATGAATATTTATATTTATATGGCTGCCTTCAGATTATGATGAATATGATGCAGCGAAATGAACAATTTCTAAACTACCTGCTTTGTGTAATTCTTGTGTAATGTCCAATTATTTTATGGTCCATCATACAGTTCAAAATGTGTACATCGACTGAAATTACATACGTGTCAATACACAAATATGATCTTCCAATTTAGACTTTATGTCAGGATGCTCATAAGTCTCAACATATAGTCAACGTGTTCTCATTGATGTCTTTATATTTACCTCATCTGCCTTGTTTTCATGGTAGAAAAGTATTTATAAGCATTGACTTTGCTCCTTAGTTCAATTTGACCTTTATTTTCAAACTCAAAATCTTCAGGTTTTAGTTTTCCTTTATATGAATTAATATTTTTACTCATTCAACTAAAATCACTTTTCTATATCTTTGGGAAAAGATTCCATGAGAATAAACTATTTATTATACTTTTTCTTCCACAAATCCATATAACTTGTTATGATCTGTGTGCATCAATTGATCAATAAAATGCTTTCACACAATTGCCTCTCTAACTTCAAAGCCATATTCATTATTTCGTAGAGTTGACAATAGGTTTAAGGTTAAAAAGCATTATTGTGAACTTAAAATGTCTCCTCATAGATAATCAAATTTTATATTAAATAGTCTTGTTATTATTCTGTTTGTGACATTCAGTGAAGAACAATGTCCTGCATTGACATCAAGTACTTAAGCATTTTCCCTATATTCAGTTCTGTTTTATATATGTAAAGAATATGAATAGGTCATATTGTGGAAGTGACTTCTTTAGTCACTGTATTTGTAGTTCTACCTCCAGGAATCATTCCTGAAAACCCATTCTGATCTCCATGCTCGGCCAAAGATATTAGATAGCTCCTACTCTATTCAGAGTCCTAGGCATACTCCTGAACGTCTAGATTTCTAATACTTCTACTCAAGTACTCAAGTCATTTATACATCTGTTTATTTTTATAAAAGGATCGTTGTTAAGATTATAATAGTGAAAATAGCAGTTATAAAATATAGTCTCCCACCCCCAATTCAAAGGCAAACTTCCTCTGTGTACACATAAGGTCTTTATGTAGAATGGGTTCAAGTTTAAAGTGTAAATATAGTGAGCCACACATATTGGTAAACTTCACATCAAAGAAATACCTCACAAATACACTAAGAATCATTTTTATTCAATTACCCACAGGTGCAGGTCTCATAGAGCTTGGAGAATCTATATGCTTCTAATTGAGTCCATTACTTATCTCTGCCAAAAGGAGTCTCATCATTTTTGGATGATTCTCCTTTCAAATTTGGATGATTCTCTTTTCACATTTGTCCTCATATGCTTCTAGCACTATCAGAAACAATTTGATATCACATTCATTAATGAAATGTCTAATTACACCTCTGGACATCCTGACTAGACAAATGTTGAAAAAAAACTAAAGCCATTAGAAATCTTTAATTAACAAAAATCTCAAGAAATACTACCTAATAAGAAATCAAGTGACACAATTATTTGTTTCAAAATGTTTTGAAAAACAATTGAGCATATTTAAAATGAAATTTTGAAAATACATTTTTGAGTTTGACTATAAAATCTTAACTATAAGTCTTGTTTTATGGAAATCACTATCAGCCTGGTTGCTTTGTAGTATATAACCTCAATGAGGTTTCTAAAATGTTAAGTTTCTCATAAGCAATTAATATAAAACTTCCCTTTTGAATTATCTGTTGCTAAGATAATACTAGAGACACAGGGTGAAGAGACTTTTTGTTAAGTAGCAATGTAGGTAATTAAAGAAAATACAGTTTGAATAGCCATTCCAACCCCAAGCAAACCACCTAAAAAGGAGTAATTAATATAATCTTTATCAACAAGAAAGGGTCTCTCTAGTGTAGGATTCAAAACTCAGCATCATGCATATTCAATTCAATATTATAGGGAGAATATTTTAATTGTGTTTATAATCAATTCAAACAAACATTTAGATATTTTATTTTTTAATGACTGCACAACATAAACTTTTTTATTTATTACTTTCAATGTTTCTCCTTTTATCGTTATCTATTCTAGTTTTATTGGTTTCTTTCCTTTTGGTGAACTTTTATACACAGATACACACACATATATATTAGATAGACAGATAGATAAATTATGTTTTGTGTAGTTGCTGTAATCTGTATGATGCTCTAATTCTGTTTTGTTCACACTGAATCATGTCCTTGACCTAATAGTAATTCTATGATTATTTGCAATTTTCCTATTTGTCAATGCCTCAATTTGTTCAGTAATTCATCATATAATTAAGTTGTTTCCATTTTTCATTCGACAGCTATTATTATAAATTCAACTAGTAATACTTTTTAAGAACAAATCTTTCTTTCTCTGATACATACTTAAGTTATTGTCCTAGTTGTGGAATCAATCAATGAAGCCTTAAGAATAGTTTTCCAACTCTGACAGTTCAATATCTAATTTTCTGCTGAAAAGATTGTGCCAGTTCACATGTACACCATCAGACAAGTTGTTTCTCCATAACCATTACAACAGTGAATTTTATTTTTAATCATTTTTAAAAATTAAATGGGTATTAGACTTCATCTCAGATTGCAGATGTATTTTCACTTTTGAGACACATTTTATCAGAAGTATTTATGGTAAAGATATTTCCCTAATACTTTACCCAAAATTTTTATTGTTATTTACCGTGTCAAATACACCCAAATGTATCTGTTAAAACACAAGGAGAGGGTGTAGTAAATTATATCAAATGCTACAGAAAAATCCATATAGATATAGCTCAGAAAGAAATCTTAAGAATCATCAAATTCAACTTGACTATTTTACAGATTTAGAAACTTGCAATCAGAGTAGGTTAAATAACTTACCTAAGTTATAACTAATCAAGGAGAGAGATAAAATTTAAACGCAAGTCATCCAATTACCAATGTAGTAGCTTTGCCATGTTGCAGAACATGCTTACTGAAAAGTTAAAAGTCAGACGAATTGCCAGAGCTTGTAGTAACTTTAAATTCAATTCATGTACCACTCAAGACATCATTCTCATCATAGCCTTGGTTCTCTTCAAGAATAAAGGATGAACAACAAGAACAAAGGCTTCTGCATAAAGTCTCCACATAGAGAGAAAGATTTCCAGAGCAGGTATTCAAAGTTAAATCTTTGTTAAATATATTTCCTACACATGTTTTTCATTATTGCTATGTTCCTAGTTTAAGATTACTCCCCCTTTCCCCCTCTCTGCCCATGAATGCTGTGTGGTTTTGTGGCAAAAAATGGACCAGATTTTAAAGCAAATGTATTGTGTTTAATGTCTTTCCCACATTATCTGAACTATTACTTCGTTAAAAAAAATAAGTGAGACTACTGGATGACTGTCAGTGGAGGCTACTGCATTTTGCACTCAGGACTTACAATAGGAAAAACTCTATGAGCTATCTTTAGGACCCTGAGAAGCCCCTGACAGTTATTTATAGAAGCTTGAGAATAACATTAACTGCTTTCTGGGAAACCAGTATGCCTATTAAAGCATAAGTTGGGAATGATTTTATTTCTCCTCCTCCTCTTCTTCCTCCTCCTTCCACTATACTTTGTCTTCTATCTCCTGTTCTTCCTCCTCCCCTCACACCATGTGATCCCTCTACCTACTTCAGATGACATATTCTTACATGTGGGTGTTCTGTCTAAAACAGTGTAATTTTAGTCACTTGTATTTTGGAATTTGGGGCTAGACTTTTAAGCAATTATATGTTTGTTTCTTGAATTTACTTGTTTTTATTATTTTTCCAAAAATCTGAGACAATTCACTTTTTATTTTATTCTGTTTTCATTTGTTTGCTTGAAACAAAGCTCTGAGAAAGAGCCTTTGAAAAGCCTATTGTGTTTCAAATGCAGCTAGTTGTATACACTTTTCAACCCAAATCACTCTTAGTTTCACTGAATGGCCAGTGATAGCCCCCATCCCAAGCCTCCGTGAGTCAATGTTTAGGTTTTGATGCCTTGGAATAACGGTAAATATCAATTCTTTTCTGTTAAAGCCAGAAAATCAGAGGATTTTCCCTTTCCAAATTGCTATATTTGCAATGATAAATTAGTCCATTTATTGTTTCAATTCTTAACTAGTCATTGCCCTAGGAGAAAAAAGAAAGAAAACTGAGACATAAGAAAGACCTTAATTTAGAAAGACCATATTAGTCAATCATCAGTTGTCTTGACTTTTGTCTTACCATTGGACTTTGAAGACTCTAGAAGGGAGATTGAGGTCAATGTTTGTTCAGCTCTGGCTCACTTAAATACAATTCAAGCACAAGTCAAGATATCACCCTCCTGAAATCACAGGTTTTCTCTGAGTAAAAAAAAAAAATAACAAAACTTAACATAGTAATTTTCAAGGGATTTCAAGAAGATTCTTGTTAAGTCTGTGGGAAACAAGGAAGACGTTGTATTTCCACCGAGTTGTGACCTGGCATGGTCAGGTAGACCTGTGGGCAGGCTTGACAAACTGTTGGAGGGAAAGCCTATAAGAGAGGAGAACATGAAGTCATGTGGCCAGGGGATGGTGGGGCACTAAATCCAAAATTCATAACAATATAAGAAGCTTCCATTGGTCTAAACAAGTTGCAGTCTTCCTGTAGCCTTATAGGAAAGCTATTGGTTCCTAATGAAGGTAGAAGACACTCCCTCATCCTCAAGAGGGGTGGAGTCAGCTTTGACCATAGCACTCAGTTCCTCTGAATTCTATCTTAATAAATTTTCCTTGACACCTTTTTGTGTGTCAAGCTTATCTCTAACAGATTACTGTTTGAAATACATTGGCACTAGGCTCAGAACCTGTTACTTCTTAATATGGCAGGTTGTTATTTAAATGAATTCCCAACATTTTTGTCTACATTAAATATTATAAAAGAAAAAAATTAACTATACAAACTAAAATTCTAAATGGACATATTCCATCCTTATACTTCATAGTTGATGACATTTTACTCTCATAAAGAATTTATAGTTTCAGGGGCGGAGCCAAGATGGCGGAGTAGAAAGACTCACCTATGCTAGGTCCGAACCCACAGCCCATAGATTTCCTGTAAAAAGAACTCCTGACAAATTCTGGAGCAGTGGAAGCCGCGCAGAAACACAGTGAAGGAGATTTCCGTTGCAGAGAGCCCTGAAGAACCGACTGCAAAGGTACCCCAGGGGGGAGCGGAGTCCTGCCCGGCGGAGCTCTCACCTCCCCCGCCCCGGCCACGCGGCACTGAGAGGAGTGAGCAGAGCCCTGCAGGCATCTGGGACCTGAATCTCCGGCATATGCGAAGGTCCCTCCACCCACAGACACACAGGTCAGTGAGAGAGACGGGCTGAGAGGGGAGCGGGGGATCTCTGGGACTCGGACCCCCTGGGAAGCGGCCGCTGCGGCGGAGGCTGGGGCAGCTCGGCCAGAGGCACAGGCAGCTCGGCCAGAGGCAGAAGCAGCTCAGCCAGAGACTCCCAGAGCAGGCTG
>JAQQSK010000021.1:43509-60731 GCA_028658325.1 Potorous gilbertii
TGTAGAAGGTGCTAAATCCTGTGTTATCCTGATTGCATTTCTGTGATAATTGAATTGTTTCTTCTTGGCTGCTTGTCGTATTTTCTTCTTGACCTGGAACTCTAGAATTTGGTTATAATATTCCTAGGCATTTTCCTTTTGGTATCTCTTTCAGGAGATGATTTGTTAGTTTTTTTCTTGGTATTTTACTCTCTGAATCTAGAAGATGAGGGCAATTTTCCTTGATAATTTCTTGGAAGATGATGTTTAGGCTCTTATTTTGATCATGGTTTTCAGCTGGACAAATAATTTTTAAATTATCTCTCTTGGGTCTATTTTCCAGGTCAATTGTTTTTCAAATGAGATATTCCACTTTGTCTTCTATTTTATTCATTCTTTTTGTTTTGTTTTACTAGTTCTTGATTTCTCATAAAGTTATTAGCTTTCATATTCTCCATTCTAGTATTTAAAGAACTATTTTATTCGGTGAGGTTTTGAGCCTCCTTTTCCATTTGGTCAGTTCTGCTTTTGAAAGCATGCATCTCCTCATCAGCTTTTGAAATTCTTTTGCCATTTGGCTTAGTCTATTTCTTTCCGGTGGGTTACTGAATACTTCTGTTCTGCGCATGGAAACCACTAAGAATTTGGCCTGTGGGCTCATTGAGCTGCATAACAAGTACATGGCTCCACACATCAACACTAGAGTTGGGGGTGAGAACAGGTCAATATATCCCAATCACAAGGTGATAAAGGGTCAGTTCTAACAAAGCAGTGAGAACATCACAGAAAGGTTGAAGGGGGAAGGAAGTTATGCAGCAGAGGCCCCTTCCCCTAAAACAAGACTGGTATAGTACTCGGTGCTGCCCATTCTTAGGACAGGAGCAGACTTCTAGAGAGGTGATTGGTGCCTGAGAGTTCTTAGGCCTCCCAGCCACAGAGCTTACTTGACCCGAAGGTTTCTGAAGTTCCTTCCAGCAAATTTGGTGTTTCTGTCCAGCTCTTCCTCATTTCTGAGAAGCTGGTTTTACTTGGTCAGACACTCAGATCCGCAGGGGGCACCAGTCTTTATCTGCCCAGTACAGAGACCTACCACCAGGTCTGCAATGAAGGTATCTTCAGTCTCCCCAGAACGATAGGAAACCATTGCTCCTCACCCATTGGGTTGGGCCAGCTTGCACACCTGGAGAGATTTAGTCATGGAGACAATCTGGTTCACTTTGAGTAGGAGGTAATTGCAGGCCTTCTCATTCAAAGTCTTTTCAATTCACTTGGGATTGGTCATTGTGAGATCATCTCCTACCACCTGGATGCTGGCAGTAGCAGTGAAATTTTTCCAAGCTTTCCAATCATCCTGGTCAAAGGGACCTTCAATAGACACCACTGCATAATCCTTGATGAAGCTCTTGTAGAGGTCCCCAAGGTCAGAAGGGAAGATGTATCTGCTGGAATTATCTGGACTTGAAGTCCAAGTTATATTTCCCAGAATGGAAGAATTCAGAGGCAGCAACATCCATACCAATTATGACTTTATCAGTATACCCAACCTTACCAATGACATTCTTTAGCAGGTCCAGAGCTTCTTTATTCTCTAGGATACTAGGAGAAAAGCCACCCTCATTCCCTATGTTGGTGGCATCCTGTCCATATTTCTGCTCAATCACACTCTTCAAGTTGTAGGAAACCTCAGCTCCAATGTGCATGGCCTCCTTAAAGCTTGCTGCTCCAACAGGGAGGATCATGAACTCCTTCATGGCCAAGTTGTTACCAGTATGGGAGCCACCATTGATCATGTTGAAGGCTGGAATGGGCAGGACAACTTCGTTGTTGCCTGCGAGGTCAGCAATGTGACAGTACAGGGAGACACCTTTCTCAGCAGCTTCGGCCTTACAGACAGCCAGAGACACTCCCACAATGGCATTTGCACCAAATTTAGATTTACTTTCAGTGCCATTTATCTCTATCATCAATTTGCTGATCTTCTCTTGCTCCACAACTTTCAATTTCTTGCTAATTAGGGTCAGGGCAATAGTTTTATTGATGTGCTCAACCACTTTTGAGATACCTTTCCCCACATAGTGGGTCTTATCATTGTCTCTGAGCTCCAAGACGTCATGGATATCAGTAGAAGAACCACCAAGCACAACAGCTTGGAATTGACCTTTTTCAGTGTAGATATCAACTTCAACAGCAGGGTTTCCATGAGAGTCAAAGATATCTCTTGCCTGGACCTTGTAAAGAGACACAATGAGTTTCTGGATGAGGCTTCCTCTGCTGAGCTCAGAGAACAGAGGCCGACGGTTTAGTATATTTTTAAAAGTGACATTTTCTTCAGCCTTTTGGGGGGTTTCCTTGAGCAAGTAGTTGACATGCTTTTCACGGTTTTCTTGCATCCATCTAATTTCTCTTCCCATTTTTTCCTCTACCTTGGTTACTTGACTTTCACCATCCTTTTTATGTTCTTCCATGGCCTGAAACCATTGCAAATTTTCTGGAAGTTTTAGATGTATAAGCCTTGACCTTGCTATCTTCCTCTGATTTTATGTTTTGTTCTTCCTCATCCAAAAGGATGGAAGAAAATATCTTTTCACCAAGAAACTAACCTTCTATAGTCTCATTTTTCCCCTTTTGGGGCATTTTCCTAGCCAGTTATTTGATTTTTGAGTCCTTTGTCAAATGAAGTGTATTGCTTCCTAGGCTTCAGAGGTTTTGTACAGCTATTCTCTAAAATATCTCTACAGAACCTGTAAGTTTTCAGTTCTTCCGAGGTGACACAGAAGAGAGGAGTTTCCTCCTCTCCTGGCTTGTACTCTGCTCTCTAAGCAACCACAAAGCATTGTTTCCTGCCCTGAAACTTCAAGTACAATTCTCTCTCCACAGCTACCAACAGCTCCAACAACCAGTGCTCCTCCTCACCTCATGACTGAGAACCAGAGTAGCAACTTGATTTCTCCAGTTTCTTTTGGCCTAGGGCTCCAAAAGTGTCTACAGTCCTGGGGTCAGGCCTGAGGGCAGAACGTGTCTCTTCCCTACCCTCAGGTGAAATAATTTCCTTGGTGACCTTTTAAGTGTACTTTGGTGATTGTGTGGGTTGAGAAAGCTAAAAACAGCAGAAGCTAGCCATGATTCCATGTCCTCATGCCTGTTACAGTCCTGTCTATGACATGTTGCCCTTGCTGGGCTGTACTCTGCACTGTGTCTGGGTGATAGCCTTTCTGGTTGGCTTTTCAGGTTGTCTTGAGCTGGAAAACTGTCTCACTCTGTCACTTTGTGACTTCTACTGCTCCAGAATTTGTTTAAAGTCATTTTTACAGGTATTTTAAGGGTTATGGAGGGGGACCTACAGCATGTCTGTCCTTCTTCTCTACCATCTTGTCTCCACCTCACCCACATTGAAAATTTAATAGACAATCTGATCAAGTACCTTTCATAGCCATGAGTAAGTGGAGAAATCTTAAAAAATCATGAGCAGAAGAGATTATAAATGATGGAATATTTGATTTTCTTTACATGTATATGTATACATTTATATATGTATACATATATATGTATACATTTATACAAAATATTGTACTGTGTATAAGTTGCATGTATGTGTATGTATATACATAAGTAGATGTTTGATGAAGATTTGATAATCTCATATCCATGATTTATAGGCAAATAACAGAAATATATAAGATATAAGCCCATATAATATATGAAATATTCCATAGGTGATAAATTGTCAAAGGATATTAAAAAAAAAAGATTGAAGTCAATTAACAACCATGTGACCAAACCTTACATATAAAATTTTGCAATAAGAAATATGCCTACAAAGACCACAGATTTCAACCCATATATAGCTACAAAATTCACTGTAATTTTAAAAGATTGAAAAGTCAATATTAGACTGTTTATGAAAAGATGAACACATTAATGCACAATTGATTAAATTGTAAATTGTTCTGTCCATTCTGGAAAACAATTTGGAATCAGGTAAAGACAGTGACTAAAATATCCATATACTGTGAGCCAGAGATTCCATTGCTAGACATACACTTGAAAGGGATCTAACAATTAATCAACAGGTATTTATTAAATAAACACTAAAAAGCAAAGATCCTGTTTATAATAAACTATTACAACTTTTTGTATAATGAAGAAGAAAAGTAAGAAAGTAGATGTTTGATTAGATCAAGGGTTAAAAATCACTTTGTGCTACTAGAATGTAATGGACTATTGCTATGTTATTTTTTTTAAAATATGAACAATGTGCAAAAGCTTAAAAAGAAGAAAACTAAAAAAACACATTTAAGCACATGCAAAGTGAATTCAGCAAAACTAGGAAATCGTTATGTGTAGTCCTACAGCAAAGGAATATTATACTTATTTTATAATTAAATACCATCTCACACCAAAAGAAATGTATACGTATATGTATGTGTATGTGTGTATATGTATACACACATACACATATAAATAGGCAAATATGCACACACATATATATATGCATATATGTGTGTATGTATACACACACACATACTCACACACACACATATGAAAAGATATGGCACAGTTTAGGGAACTATGATTATTGGATACCAGAATTCATGTTGGACTCTTTTTTTTACATGTTGAATAATTTTGCAAAACTAAATTTTCTGCCCGTCTTTTAAATTCTTTGTTATAAGAAAATGCTTTCTGGAAAGTGGAGGAGAGGCAACTAATTAGCAAATGAAAGTAATATTAAATAAAAGTTATCAACATTTATAGTAAAAATGAAAATACTCAATATCTATCTCTTTCAACTTGTTAAACTAGACATTTACTTGTTTTACTCTTTGACATCTACTATAAATATTTCTCTTATTTTTTTAAGTGCACCCTTAAATCTAATTCAGCAAGTGATTTATTGAGCTCCTAGGATGTGTCAATTTAGCAACGAAGCAGGTGTCCGTAGTGGATAAAATGAAAGGAAAACATATAACACTCAGTCTTCCAGATTGCACTAGGGAGATAAAAACAATATACATAAAGTGATTTGAGACTGATCAAATGTGAGAGAGCTGGATCTGATATGTGTGTAGAAAGACTGCCCAAATGTAGTTAGGTGGAGTGAAATATATACTACATGTGGAACAGTTAAGTGACACAGTGGATAGAGAACTGTGTTTGGAGTTAGGAAAACCTGAAATCAAACACTTACTGTCTGGGTGACCCTGGGCAAGTCACTTAATTTTTATCTGTCTCAGTTACTCATTTGTAAGATTGGAATTATAATATCCTTTATTTACTCTGGGTTTAGTTGAGGATCAAAAGAGATAATAATTTTAAAGTACTTAATACAGTGCCTGACTCAAAACACTTTATAAATATCATCATCATCATCATCATCATCACTTTTATCATTACTGGAACACTGAAGAACCTAGTTACATTTGTCTAATTATATTCCCCATTTTATTTAGTTTGAGCACTGTAGATGCCAAGGAAGGATACAAAGTGTTTGGAAAGATTATATAACTCTTGGAAGTTAAGGCATTATTAAAACATTACTTAAGAATATTAATCCAGTAATGGTATTTAGAATAGACTTGGAGTGGCATAACAGAGCACACATACATTTATACTTATGTGTGTAAGAATGCATGTATACACATACATTTGTATATACACATATGTGTATATGACTATATACATATGTTTATATGTGCATACTTATCTGTATATACATACTTATGTGTGTATATATAACCATGTACACAATAAGCTTATTCAACAGTCTAATTGCAATGGGAAAGGCATAATAAAGGATAAACGCGAAAGATGTTAGCACCGAAAGAGATAAGAGATCTTATATTTAAAATCACTTATTTTTCGAAAAGGATCAGCAAAAAGTCATAGGAAAAAAATAAAGAATAGAGATAAAGAATAAATCTAAAATCTATTTGAAAGGAATAAATTACTGAATACAGTGATAACCTACCTATGAAAAATGACTGAAATTGAATTGTTAGATAGAAGTCCTAGATTTCTGATGCAGGAAATTAAAAGAACGTAAGAAAAATAGGAAGAAATTGGATTTTAAGAATGAGAGTTAGTTTGGGGGAAAAGATGATTAATTTCCTTTAAAACTTTGTGCACATATCCCAGTACTCAGTGCACAGCAGATGCTTATTAAATACAGGTTGATTGACTTACTAAAAGAAGTCATATTGCAATGTCTTTTAAGTAGAAAGAAGCCTAGGTAGGATTGGATTCCATATTATGCACAGTGGTAGCAGTTAGAGTGGAAATCATGTTAGTATATGCTCCAACTGAAGATATAATAGTGGAAGGCATTTCCCAGAAAGAATGATATAAATAGAAATATATAAAATGTATAGAACAGAGCTTTTAAACACAAAACATAAGGTCATACATATTGGAATCAACTAATTGTCAAGTATTTATTGAGTACATACTATATGCCAGGCACCTTGCTTGGTCCTAGATAATGAAAGTCAGAATTGAAACAACCTAGGAAGCCTTTATTCTTTTAAATATCCAGTAACATAGGGAATACAGTAGTGGTAGCCAGTGTTAAAAATAGACCCAAGGGTATAGCATTATAGAAATCAGAGGACAGTGGAGCTTGAAAAGGGATGGTGCAATCAGCAGTATCACATATTTGAGAATTAAAAAGTCTATGAATTTGGAAAGATAATCAAAAATAACCCTTGTGACATTGTTTCAGTAAAGTGGCAGAGGTGGGTACAAGAATGTGGCAGCTAAGAATAGAACTTTGTCTTACAGTTTTATAATGAAGTTTGAGATCTTGAAGTGCTCTCTACCCTTATTTCTACCCTTTTCATTGTTCCCCTTGAGATTCTAGACAATTTGTTCCTCTAAAATAATTTTATTTTTTGTTTGCCTATCTGGCTCTATTTAATAAACTCATGGTAGTAATGATGCAATATAGGCTCTGGAAACTCTAGTACAGGCTCTGGAAACTCCCGTCAACTCTCCTTGTTCTGGCATTTGCCTGAAGCTATAATCCCCTCCCTAGGCCTTCAATTATCAGTAGGCCCTTTTCTTAGCCTTACCCTCCAGATTGTTATCTCCAGATTGCCTCCTGCTACTTCTGACCCTTGATCCTATCAAAACCCCATTCTCTTGGGTCCTGGCCTTGGGCCTCCAGTCACCCCAGCCTACTGGTCCCTTCCATTAAGGTCTTCCCTAGTCGCCTCTCACAGTCACTCCAGACTATTTGACTAACCCTATAGTTACTCAAATCAGAGTCTTTGTTTATTTAAGATCCATCTAGGCTTCCATGAGGGGGCTCAGATTCAATCAGGGTTGCATGTCAATACAAATCTCACAAATGTTGAGATTCCTTAAGAGTCTGGCCAATATGGCAGATAGTTATAAACATTGTTTTCCTTTAGATGGAAGAAGACTAGAGTAGAATTCATTTAGACAGGATCTGTGCTGCTATTTTTGGGTCTCAGCACCCATAAGCCTCAACAGTTTGACTGTGATAGCATTAAATATACAAATTACTTTAGATTGTATTAATTTTTATTGTTATTGTATTGGTGTGGAATAACCATGAGTAATGAATACACCTTTAGTTATTGGCCTTATTTTATGTTAAGAACCATTTTTTCATTATATTTTCTTGGACTTATTCTCAAATAATTCATGCATTCCAAAGCAATTTTGAATTTAACTTGATCACTTCTCTTTTTTTGGTAATTGCCATAGGGATATACTTGTTGATATTTTTATATTCATTTTTAATCTTCTGATTTTGCTGAAGATTTTGTCTCAATCAATTTCTTTGATGTCACACAGTTTTCTAAGTCACCAATCTTTATACCTGCAAGTAGGGGCTTTCATCTTCTTTTTTTCTTATGCTTATTTCTAATATGTTTTTCACTTTTCTTTCTCCACAAGCAATTTTAAAATTATGTGAAATGGTGCTGTGAGGGAAGAAACTTGCGTTTTTCCCTTTATTGGAAAAATTTCTAATATTTCTCCATTGCAAATAATGGCAGATTTTGATTTTAAATATAAGGAAGAAAGGAAGGAAAGAAGGGAGGGAGGGAGGAAAATTGTTTAATGAACTAAGAAAATAATGTTGCTTAAGCATTTATAAAGTTGTAGATGTCCTTGGCATTCAATTAATGATTGAGAATGCCTGGAGATGAGAAAGGGATATAGATTTCAAGTTTTTCTTCCCATGCACCTATTAAGATAATGGTTTGTTCACTTCCCAGTGGTACATTTTGCTTCCAACTAACAAATTTTTCTTGTTTCTGTTACCTTACTTCAAACTATTATCAGAAGCATATGTCTTGCCCAAAAGCAGCAATGTATCTGTAGTAATGGACTCAGTTTGGGGAGAGAGGAGAAAGAGAGAGAGACAGAGACAGACAGAGAGAGACAGAGACAGAGAGACAGAGAGAGACAGAGAGAGGCAGAGATATAGACAGAGAGACAGAGAGAGAGACAGAGACAGAGAGAGATAGAGACAGAGAGACAGAAACAGAGAGAGAGACATAGAGATAGGGAGAGAGAAAGAGAGAGAGAGACATAAACACAGAGAGAGAGAGAGAGAGAGAGAGAGAGAGAGAGAGACAGAAACAGAGAGGACTCAATACATTTTTCTCAATATCCAAACTGAGTAGAAAATGCTATAATAAAGGGATTAATCTGTTCCTTCTGCTATTTTCATGACTTAGCAGTCTTAGGTTGCAAGATCAAATACCAACTAAGAAAATGCTGAGCCTATATGTCGACATAATAACAGTACAAGGGAAAAACTTCTACTTTTGGCACGAATCTGACATTTGAAAACAGCAATCCTTCTGTTCATTGAGTGGCATTTATGTGAGAACTAAAGCTTTCCTTTTAGTTCATTAAACTTCTTTCAAAAGTTTGTTACAAACATTTTTCAAGTAGATATTTTGAAAAGCAGACTTTTACTTTTCTTGGACCTAGTTCATGGTTTATAATTGTCTGAATTTTTATTTGTCTTGATGAATTGATTATAAAAATAGATAGTCTGTAATACTCTCCTAGATTATGACAACAAAATGCTTATTGATGAATAACTGGGCTTAAGAAACTGCTCAGTTTTAAACTGGCTTCCAATAACATCTTTTCAGAATTGGCCCTGAAGGTAGCCTCCTATAGATTTCTACTTATAGGACAGCAAAACTCCACTTTCAAAGTGCCATGGGAGCATCAAATATATGAAATAAATTATTTACAATTAAGTGCCCTCATTGTTGCTAATTTGATTAAAATATACATGATATAAAAGACTAATTTGATAAGAAATGACGTTTACCTACTTATTTTAATTGTGTCAGTTTTATAAATTCAATTTTAGGAGGGACATTTTGCTGAAACTAAATTTATTTAAAATGAAATAGACACTTTTAAAAACATGAGCATTTTATATGTTGATATTTTAAATTAAATTATTTTTGTGACAGAATTCATAACTCAGGGAAGAACTCCTTTGGTTGGGTGATGAAAGTTATATAGATAAGATATTAGCCATGTGCTTTGATCTTGGGAAGCTAGAAACCCTGGAAAATGTTTTGAACTATTAAAATCACAAACATTTAAAAATGTTTTACTGATGTCTTCTATTTTTCTATCATCATAATTATCTACATTATGCCCTTGTCTTTCTCTCCCATATAGCAAAGTATATCAAGAAATAGTATTTCTTCTAAGAAAATAATCAGTATGATTGACTGATACATTAAAAATGTCCAAAAATATGTGCAGTGTTTGAAATATGTGGACGTACTGTCTTTAAGAAGAGGTGAATTGGAACTATCCTCTCAAATTTTTTTTATTTGAATCAGAATCATAAAGTTCCAGTTTAAACTAAGTTCCCTAGTGAGGAATCAAAAATCAGCTATGGTTAAGTCAATTTGTTGAATATTTCTAGTATCTGCTACTTACTAGGAGTGAAATTTAAAAATTAGAAGTGTAAAGACCAGCATTCATAAAACCGCATGAAATCACGAAATCACAGTCCTCAGATTGTGCACAAAAATAAGACTGTGGTAAAAAATAAATAAATAAACAAACAGGCAGACAAACAAATAAATAAATGAACGAATGAATGAACAAATTAATTAATAAATTAATGGACAGCTATTTAGGATGTTGGCTCACTAACAGATAATTAGAAGTACTGCTGTAGATGTAAGGAAATTCCAAGGAAATGAATCCTTTTTTTTAAGATGAAATTTTTAGGCTAAACTAATGAGCAGGTAATCTAGTCAAATGTGATATTTATGTCTAGCTGAACTCAATTGTTTCTAAAGGTTTATCGACTTTTCCCTATGGAAACGAAAAGAATTTGTTGACAGTCATTCTCATTTCATATTCTAAACCACAATAGGTAGATTTAATTAAATTACATTTAATTGGATTGATTTCATTTAATTACCTCTAATTAGAATACTAGTTAACAATATGTGAATGCCCAATTCTTAAATTATTTTCAGTGAGCACTTCTAAAAGGAGGCCCGTTAAAGAAAGGTACACTGATTCTGTATGCTTTTCATTACTTAAAATAACAAAGACAAGTAATTTCATAGAAGACAAGAGTTTTATTACATTACACAAGAACTTTGTTTTTAATTGCCTACTTCTTTCTATTTCCACCAGCAGTCTGCAGTGTAGACCATCATTAAAAATTAGGTTGGATTGCCATTCTGGAGAACAATTTGGATCTACTCCAATAGCGTTATAAAATTGTGCATACTTTTTGATACAGAAATACCACAACTAGCTCTGTATCCCAAAGAGACTTAAAAAAAATGGGAAAAGGACCTATTTGTACATATATCTATCTATTATCTATCTACACATATGCACACACACATATATATGAATGTGCCTATATGTATATATGTGTATATATAAATGTATGTACATACATATATGTGTGTATATATATATATATATATATATATATATATACACACACACACACTTTTCATAGGCACACAAATTGTAAATCTAGGGGATGCCAATCAATTGAAGAATGTCTGAACAAATTGTGGTATATGATTGTGATGGAATACTGTTGTGCTATAGAAAATGATAAGCAACATAATTTAAAAAAGAAGAAAGGCATACGAACAAACGCAAAGTAAAGCGTGAACAGAACCAGTTAAATATTATACACAACCACAATAAGGATGTAAGGATGATCAGTTGCAAAGATTTAGCTACTCTGATCAGGATCATGATCCAAAACAATTCTAAAGAACCCATGATGAAAAATGTTATCCACTCCCAGAGAAAAAAATGATGATCTCTGAATGCAGATTGAAACATATTGATTCTTTTTCTTTTTTTCTTTTTGCCTGTTTTCTTTTTCTAACATAGCTAATTTGGAAATATATTTTGCATGACTTCACATATATAGTCAATATTTAATTGTTTGCCTTCTCCAGGAAGGGGAAGGGACAGGAGAGAGAAAATTAGGAAACTATTTTTTTGAAATCACTGTTAAAATTTTTACATATAATTGAGAAATACTTAATGAAGGAAAATATAATTTCAAATAGGTTATATTAATTAATATATATTCATATAAATCAATCTATGAAGACATTTTTATTAGGTTCCCAATACATGGCTCTGCTAGGCTCTGGATTCAATTACAATAAGTGGAATATATATATATGTATGTATGTATGTATGTGTTTCCTGTCCCTCCTTTTATATATGTACACAAAGCAGTTCAAGATAAATCAATGTGGGAAAGGTAATAACTCACAATTCTCAAATATTAAAGAAAAATAATTCATATTTCTTTGCTAGATTAGACCTACTCAAAATTTCTAGTACCTTTATCTTCCCTGAGCTCCTCTAATATTCACCTCTGCTTGCACATGCCTGTGTGTAGTCAGATTACTCAGCCCTCCCTTATAGGACACATTTCTATTTGTTATGAGATTGCACTTAGAGTAGCTAAGTCTTTTGGATTTTGAGAGAGGACCAGGAACAGTCTATTAGTTTACCTCTCTCAACTGCCTTCTTCAACAAGATTCTCCACTAAGAGTTATTCTTCAAATGATTCATGTACTTTCAACCCTTTCTATGTTCCCCATAAAAGAGATCGTATAACATTGATTCTTCTAAAACAAAACACTGCCCACTTCCTTACGTTTATCTCCCTAAACCTTACACTCTAAATGTCCTACCCCAAATCTAACTGTCCCCTCTACTCTGTTCTGTGGAATGGCAGCTTCATAGTTAAACTTATTTTCACCTTCAGACTTCATTTTCCACCTTTTGTCTTCTGAGTTTCAGTAAAATATGGCTCCTTCGACATGACAAGATCCCTGGCCATCCGGAATTGCAATGTCTACACTTACACTCATATCACTGGTTTCGTTGGTTGTTAGGGAAGAACTAGAACTTATTGAATGACTGACTAAACTGCTCCCCATTGTCAATTCTGAATTCTCCCTTCACCTCTATCAACCAACAGCAGCAGCTTATCCTGTGAGGTTTCATTCAATTGAATTTTATTATCCGATCAAATTTTTTTTTAGATATCATTTAGTGACCTCCAATATACCTTCCTTCTTTTGTTTATGAGTTCTGTGTTTGCCTTACATTCTTTCCATGCACCCCAGCTACTCTCTTCATACTAGGGAATTTCAGTGTTTACATAGATACTCTCTAACACCATCACCAGTTTCTTAGACTACAGTATTCTCATGATCTACTGCTCCCT
The DNA here is from genome assembly GCA_028658325.1 of Potorous gilbertii. Taxonomy (NCBI): domain Eukaryota; kingdom Metazoa; phylum Chordata; class Mammalia; order Diprotodontia; family Potoroidae; genus Potorous; species Potorous gilbertii. The sequence continues at coordinate 56,237 of JAQQSK010000021.1, forward strand.
ATAACTAAAATGCACACATAGAAGTTCATATTGTGATGTTATCACTCACAAATTTTTTCTCTATGTTAATGGATGCTATATTACTTTATATGATCATATTTTATTACTACATCTTTTTCTTTCTCTAAAGTCATCTAATCCTTTTCTTCTTCATTATGATGCTATCCAATCCTTCTACCACTTTGATATTTACAAAGCCATCGACATTACACTGGCTAAATTCTTCTTCCTTCTCCATATCACAGGACACTTGTTGGGGAATTCTCTCAACTATACACTACCCTCTGCATTCTAGGTTTTTCCCTTATCCTACCTCTCATAATGCATTGCCAAGTCACTCCTTTGAAATATTCTCACAGTCTTTTGGTTTTTTCCCCTATTCATATATTGCTGATCAGAGCAAGACAAAAATTAGAAAACTATGATGACTGACTACAGGTAAATTTACGTTTCATAATATCGATGTCGAATGAGTTTGGAAAGATATGTTGGTTCCAACTTGCTTAGGGTTGAGAAAGATAAATAGAGAAGATTATATTTAATCCCAAAGGCAAAAAAGAATCATTGATATTGATTGAGCATAAGAGTTGCATAATGATACCTATACTTAAGGAAAATTACTCAGGACTCAATATGCAGGATGGACTGGAGTGGTCTTACTCTTGAATCAGAGGGACCAATTACAAAAGCTGTCACAATGCTATATGTAAGATATGATGAAATTCTAACCTCAGCTACTGTAGTTATACCCCTCAAATTCATTTTTATACTATTTCAAGTCGTCATTCTTACTTATTGATTTGATCATGCCAATATACTAGTAGACAAGTAAAATGTATCAGGTTTGATTTACTTACACTTTGGAAAGTACCTTACAGAAGTTTATATTCTTGCAGCTATATAGGAGAAATGTAGGCTAGACAGTAACATATTTACTTGGATTCAAAAATTAATTGAATCAATTTTGGTCTAAAAGTAAAGATCAACTTTTTAAGAAAAAGAAAGAAAACCTTTTTTTTTAAGTCCATGAATTACCTAAAAGTATTGTATATTGTATTGTACTGTACTATATTGTATTGTATAGTAATCTGAAAAGTTAGATTAGAATCGGGATATAAATAACTTTATATGCCCGATAGAGAGCTTTGTATTTTGTTAAGAATTCATTACAGAAACAGAAATTATAATAAGCATATGTGGCTCAGAGTACTTATTAATGCATCTCTGTATCATCTTTGAAAGAAGTCATTATTCGATCACTATAGATGGCTTTTGACATACACACATATACATGCATATCTCTGTACATGTATATATGTGTGCATGTATACATATATATATATATGTGTAATACACATATATGGATGTATATTTATGCATGTATCCATGTATTTGTGTGTACACACACACAGAAAGAATCCACCAATTATCTTCTGAAAGGAATATGGAAAGGAAACATTTCTGGACTCCCATAGCCAAAATCCAAAACTCCCCATGTACCCAAAAGAAAGAAACATACCGCAAGCATCCAGAAAGAAAGGAGGTCAAATACCAAGGAACTCTTATTAGAATAACACCAGATCCACAAATTTATACACATCAAAGGAGACTTTGGAAACCAAAATTGCAAAAAGAAAAGATTTAGGTGTTCAACCAAAAATTACTTACCATGAATAGCCATTCAATTCCTTAGTGTAGAAGCTGTTAAATCCTGTTTTATCTCGATCACATTTACACAGCACTTAACTGTTGCTTTCTACCTGCTTGTAATATTTTTGCCTTGACCTGGGAACTCTGCAATTGGCTACAAAATTTCTAGGAGTTCTAATCTGAGGGCCTCTTTCAGGAGGATATCAGTGAATTCTTTCCATTTTGAGTTTACCCTCTTGTTCTAGATTATCAGGGCAGTTCACTTTGATGATTTCTTGTAAGATGATTCTAGGCTCCTATTTTTAATCATAGTTTTCAGGCAAACCAATAATTTTTAAATTATCTCTCCTGGATCTCTTTTCCAGGTCAGTTGTTTTTGCAATAAAATATTTCATATTGTCTTCTACTTATTCATTCTTTTGATTTTGTTTTATAATTGTATCATTATAACTTCTTGATTTCTCATACATATTATCGTCTATCTGCCCCATTATACTTTTTTAAAGAACTATTTTTTTTCAGCGAACTTTTGAAACTCCTTTTCCATTTGACCAATTCTGCATTTGAAGGTATTCTTTTCCTCATTGACTTTTTGGACCTCTTGTGTCATTTGGTTTAGTCTATTTTAAAGATGTTATTTTCATCAGTATTTAGGGGACTCTCCTTTAGCAAGCTGTAGATTAATTTTTCATGCTTTTCTTTCATTACCCTCATTTCTCTTTCCAATTTTTACCCCACCTCTCTTGACTTTCAAAATTCTTTTTTGAGCACTTCCATCACCTGAGACCACTGCGTATTTTGGAGTCTTAATATGTAGGAGTCTTGACCTTGCTAGTTTCCTCCCACTGCATGCTTTGGTCTTCCTCTGATTGTATGTTTACTCTTCCTAATCTCAAAGAATGGAAGAAAAACGTGTTCACCAAGAAACAAATCTTCTATAGTCTTTTTCCCCTTTTGGGGCATTTTCCCAGCCAATTTCTTGGCTTTTGAGTCCTTTGTCAAGTGGAGGGTATTCAGAGAATTTGTGCAACTATTGTCTCAAATGTCTCTAGGAACCTGCAAGTTTTTTGGTTTAATTCACTCCAAAACCTTCAGTGGCTCTGAAAGTGTATTGTAACAGATACCAGACCAGATCAGCAGGAGCTTGGAATTGACTTCTGGAATGTTAGGGGAAAACTGTTTTCATACTGACCCAGCAGAATCAGAGAATTGGTTGTATGTTGGACTTAGTGAGGTGAGAGCAAAAGTGGAAAACTCTCAGTGTGCCAAAGTCGTAGAAGTGAGCTGTGGAACAGGAATGGAAGATGAAGCGGAGAGCTACCTGTGCACAGACACAGGGGGGAGCTGGCAGCAGCTGTCTTCTACTGGAGATTGGGTAACCTACGAGCTTGGAGTTCAGCCCTGGGGCAAGATGGGGACTGTTCAGTAAAGTGTTGAGCATGATTTTTTGCAGCATTCTCCAGGGATGGTTTGGGACCAGGGGGTGGAGGTGCCTTGTTGGTTGGGGGAAAGTGCCCTATACCTCCAAGGACCCCAACCTGATGACGTTTTTGGCACCAGGACTTGGAAATGGGGGGAGTAGAGCATTATTAAGACTGGAACTTGGGGAGGACACACCCTTTAAGAAGTCTTTATTTGGATATTTTGTTTTGGATTGAGGAAGGGGGAGTCAGTTGTTCACTCCCCAAACATTCACCCCCAAAGAATGATATGTAATGTGTTCTGCAATGTGAAGTTCATGAAGTGTTTATTTTGTGAGATATATTTTGTATTTACTAAAGAAATGTTAATGTTTGTTCACATACAAGTTGTCCATGCAACCTGCTTAAATCACATGGATTGTGGATTGCAATGTGTAATGCCTCTACTTGTTCCAGGATACTTGTCTGTATAGATTATAATGCCAAGGATCCTGGAAGGGTGGATTATAAGGACAAGCAAAGTAGAATCTTTTGCTCTTTTTGTTTAGTATAATCAAGTGCCTCTAATTGAATAACATGTTTAAAGAACATCTTCGCCACACACTAATGGGCCTAGGAAGATTTCTTGGAAGGCCCACACCTTTTGTTAATGAGGCATTGGTTCTCAAGGATTGTGATGCCCTCTGATTGTAAAGTGTATATAAATACTCTTGTGGGTGAAAGCTTTGAAAATCCAGATATTGGTGCTGCCCTGTGTTAACTATGGCCAGACACTGAAAGCCATGTTTAAGAAATGAGATTATACAGAGTCCAACTCATCAAATTGCTAAAACAAACAAACAAAAGAAAATATAACAAAAATAATAACAAAAATACCCTACTTTTTTATAGCCCTTTCCCAAGGTACATATAACTAGTTCCCAGAAAAATTCACATTAAAAGAAAGGTCAGTCAGTCAAGAGAAATTTATTAATATTCAGTACATTCTCAGGTACTCTGCTAAGTGCTAGGGAAAACAATATAAATAGAAAAGAGAGAGACCTTGCCCTCAAGGAGCTTACTATGTAATGATAATTCAAACTGCTCTGCTGTATAGGAACAACTTCCTTGTTTGTGGTTAATTGACCCAGAATTTTCACACCAGTTGGAAGAGCACCAAGAGTGACATGTAATGAAAACCAAGGGAGGAGAGAGACTGTCTTAGATGATGAGTTAGACAGTAAAGGCAACAGCTGCCAAGAGGTACAGTAGGATGAGAACTGACAAAAAGTCTTTGATTTTTAGCAGCTAAGACATTCATAGCAAACTCAGAAAGGTTTCTAATTTGAAGAATGTTTCCTGTTTATAGCAAGTAGATAACTTTTGCTTATGGAAACTGTTTCCTTTGCATTTTGGAACTTTCTCTTGCCCTTGCCTTCCTTTTA
>JAQQSK010000021.1:61231-82557 GCA_028658325.1 Potorous gilbertii
TGTGGATTCAGAGCTAGCATATGTGAGTCTTTCTACTCCGCCATCTTTAATATTGTCTATTCTTTCTTTTAATAATATCAAAACATTACAGAACTGCTCTCATTCCTTCTGCCTAATTAGATTTCCACAATATTACCTGATTATGGTAGATTTTTAGGGACCCATATGTCACTTACTCATAATTAAAAAAATATATTCTTATCTAGTCCCTGATGATTTTTTCATTCATATTAGGTTTGTTTTCTTTTTCTCTTTTGTTTACATGTGAAAATTCCTATGCATCTGTGATCTTTTTCATCAGAAATCCTCAGAAGTCATCTATCCATCTTCTCATTTAAGAAATTATACTTAGTTTTTCTATGCAAGTTATTCTTGGTTGTAAGCTCATGTCTTTTGCCCTCTCGAATTGTGCTGGCTTCTCAGCTGTAGGGGCTACTAAATTGTGTGTGATATGGGCTGTGACTCCTACATACTTACATCTTTTCTTTCTGACTTCTTGATGCATTTTTTAAATTAAAGTTGGAAAGACTATATTTTTTGATACAACATTCCTGGGAGTTTACATTTTAAGATTTTTTTCAGAATCTGACCACTGATTTATTTTTACACATACACATATACATACCAAATGTATGTTTTCAAGGTAAGAGGAATATCACAGGATAATTAAATTTTAGAATTGGAAAGAATCTCAGAGATTAGCTCATACTAGTCTAGCAATATACTCTAAAAATCTCTCTGACTAGTTTTCACTGAGTTTCCTTTTTAAACATTTCATGAGACATAGAGCAAACGATCATGAAACCTCACCCATTCTACTTTCAATAAATTATGCTCATTAATAAGTTCATTGTTTTGAGTCAAAATTTATTTTATTGTAACTGTTACCTACTGACCTACTTTGTCTTCAACTACACAAAATATTTAATCACTTTTTAACATAAGATTCTTTCAAATATTGAAAAGCAAACAAGGTCGAGGAAAAATATTATAATCAATCAGAAAGCAACAATTCAAGTATTGTGGAAACACAATTAGGACAACACACAATTAGGATAAGCAGCTTTTACACTGATATTTTTAATTTGACATACATGAATGAAGTAGTAAGGATAGATACCCTCTGAGGTCCCAAACGTGTCCATCATTATGATGCCATGATTTAGTGTAGAATTTTACGTGGAACATTATTAAATTTCAAAATTTAACCTTTTCATAGTTGGTCCAATAATCTATCTTGTTGAGATCTCATTTTGGTTCCTGATAGTATCACTCCTTGTGTTAACTGTCCTTCTCCACTATGTGTCAAACACAAGTTTGATGGACATTGCTTCTATGTATTTATAGTCATATATTAAAAATGTAGAAAAAAGTACTGTGAAGGACAATTGTACCACTAGGGATTTCTTTCTCAGTTGACAATGGTATGTTAGTCAATTGATCATAAATTTGATCACTCAAACATTTGTGAATTTATCTCACTGGCGTATAAAGCACTCTCCAGAAGAACAGAGGGAGTGCCTGGAACAATCTGTGAGCCAGCACAGGAGGGTATTTATCTCATGGAAAATCAATCCCTGTTCTGCAAGAACTGTAGATCATTACATCTAAGGTCAATATCCTAAATACTCTTAGAGAAATCTACGATGCATTTTGTCTCCTAAATACTGTACAATTTTCCCTCTCTAAGTTTGCTCTGTTCTTCATCCATCTCTTCTTAGTCTTCCTGTTTCATTTTGCATCTAAAGTAGTGTCTTATTTGAGACACAAAACACGAATAACATTTTAAATACTTATTTTTAATATATTAATTTACTTTTAGTTTTCATCATTTACCTTCATAAGATTAAAATTTTATCTGCCTCCCTCACCTCAATGCTCCCTAAGACAGCATGCAATCCAACACATACTCTACATATATATGTTTATTAAACATATTTTCATATTAGTCATACATAGAATTAGAACAAATATGAGGAACCACAAGAAAGAAAAAAAATCTAAGCAGAACTTAATTAAAAAAAATAAAAGCGAGTAAATGGTATGTTTGGATCTACATTCAGACTCCACATTCTTTACTCTGAAAGTGGATGTAAATTTCCATCACGAGACTTTTGGAATTGTTTTAAGTCCTCACTTTTCTGAAAAGAACTGAGTCTCTCACAATGTGTCTATTACTGTGTACAGTGTTCCCTTGGCTCTGCTCACTTTTCTCAGCATCAGTTCATACTAAGTCTTTCCAGGTTTTTCTGAAGTCTGCCTGCTCATCATTTCTTATATCATAATAGTATTCCATTACATTTATATACCACAACTTTTTCAGCCACTTCCCAATTGACAGGCATCTCTTCCATTTCCAGTTCTCAGCCACCACAAAAAGAGCTGCTATAAATATTTATGTACATGTGGGTACTTTCCCAATTTTTATAATCTCTTTGGGAAATAGCCCCAGAACTGGTATTGCTAGATTGAAGGGTATACACATTTTTATAGCCCTATAGCATCCAGAATGGTTGGATCAATTGATAGCTCCACCAACAATGGTTTAGTGTTCCAACTTTCTACATCTTCTCCAACAGTTATCATTTCCATGTTTTGTCCTGTCAGCCAATTTGTTACATATGATGTGGTACCCCAATGTTGTTTTGGGTTGCATTTCTCTAATGAATAGTGACTCAAAGGATTTTTTATATGTCTATAGATAGGTTTAATTTCTTGCTCTGAAAACTGTTCAAAACTTTGACCATTTATCAATTGGGAAATGACTTGTATTCTTATAATTTTGACTCAGTTATGTATATATTTTAGAAATGAAGTCACCAGAAACATTGATTGTAAAAATTCTGTCCCATTTTTCTACTTCTCTCCTAATCTTGGTTGCATTGGCTTTATGCAAAAACTTTTCAATTTAAACGGATAAAAATTATCCATTTTGTATTTCATAATGTTCTCTATCTCGTTTTGTCATAAATGCCTCTGTTCTCCATAAATCTGGCACGTAAACTATTCCATTACTTTCCTAATTTGCTTACAGCATCAACCTTTCTATACACATTTGGACTTTATTTTGCCACACCGTGTAAGACTTTGGTCTATGCCCATTTTCTATCATGCTATTTTCCAGTTTTCCCAGTATTTTTGGTCAAATACTGAGTTCTTATCCCAGAAGCTGCGATCTTTGTGTTTATCAAACAATGGATTGCAATGGTAATTGACTACCATCTCTTGTATACGTAAAATATTCCACTGATCTACCCCTTTATTTCTTAGCCAATACCAACAAATTTTGATGAATGCTGATTAGTAATGCAATTTAAGATCTAGTATGGATAGATCACCATTCTTAGCATTCCTTTTCATTAATCCCCTTGATATTCTGGACCATATTTTCTTCCAGATGAATTTTATTTTTTCTAGTTTTCTCTATCTTTTTTGTATTTTAATTGGTATGGCACTGAATGAATAAATTAATTTAGGTGGAATTGTCATTTTTATTATATGTGTTTGTTTATTACAGGCAACCAGTGTTTTGCAAGTTATTTAAATCCAATTTTATTTGTGTGAATAGTATTTTATAATTGTGTTCATATAGTTCCAGGGCTTGTTTTGGTAGACAGACTCCCAAATATTTTATAATGTCTACAGTAACTTTAATTGGAAGTTCTCTATCTCCTGCTGTTGGACTTTGTTAGTAATATATGGAAATATCAATGATTTACATAGGTTTATTTTTTATCTTGCAACTGCAAATTTTTTTTATTATTTCAAGTAGTTTCTTACTTGAATCTGTAGGCCTCTCTAAGTATTTCAGTATATCATCTACTAAAAGGGATAGGTTAGTTTTTTCTTTGCCTACTCTAATTCCTTCAATTTCTCTTTCTTGTATAGCTAAAGCTAACGTTTCTGGTACCATGTTGAATAATAGTGGTGATAAGAGACATCTTTGTTTCACCCCTGATCTTAATGGAAATGCTTCTAACTTATCTTCATTACATATAATGCTTGCTGATGGTTTTAGGTAGATCCCCCTTTTTGTCTTAAGAAAGTTTCCATATATTCTTATGCTCTATTATGTTTTTAATAGGAATACGTGTTGTATTTTGTCAAACATTTTTTCTGCACCTATTGAGATAAATGTATGGTTTCTATTAGTTTTGTTATTGATATGATCAATCATGTTGATAGTTTTCCGAATATTGAACCAGTCCTGTTTTCCTGATATAAATTTACTTGATCATCGTGTATTATTCTTGTGATAAGTTACTGTAATCTTTTTGCTAATATTAAATTAAAAATTTTGTATCTGTATTAATTAGGGAAATTGGTCTATAATTTTCTTTGTCTGTTTTAACTCTTCTTCTTTTTAGGTATCAGTGCCATATTTGTATCATATTAAGAATTTGGTAGGATTCCTTCATTTATTTTCCCAAATAGTCTGAATAGCATTGAAATTAATTCATTTTTAAATGTTAGCTAGAATTGCACATCCATCTTTCCCTAGAGAGATTTTTCCTAAGGAGATCATTGATGACTTATTCAATTTCCTTTTCTGAGATAGAACTATTCAACTATTTTACTCACCTTCTGTTAACTTGAACAGTTTATATATCTTAAAGTGTTTATCCATTTGATTAACATTGTCAAATTTATTGGCATACAATTGGAAAATATTTTCTCATTATTTTCTTAATTTCCTCTCCATTGCTAGTTAATTCATCTATTTCATTTTTAATACTGGTAATTTGATTTTCTTCTTTCATCTTTTTAAATCAAATTAAACAAAGTTTTATCAATTTTATTGTTTTTTTCCTAAAACTGTCTATTAGTTTTAACATATTAGTTCAATAGTTTTCTTAATTTCAATATTATTAATCACTCATTTGGATTTCAGTATTTCTAATTTGACATTTAATTTGGCATTTTTAATTTGTTCTTTTTCAAAGTTTTTCAGTTGGATGGATGTCCACTCCATTGATATTCTCTTTCTCTATTTTGCTCGTATAAGCATTCAGAGATATAAAACTTCCCCTAAATATGTTTTCCCTGCATCCCATAAGTTCTGGTATGTTGTCTTTTTATTGTTCTTTCCTTGGATAAAGTTATTGATTGTTTTTATGATTTGTTGTTTGACTCACTCATTCTTTAGGATTAGATTATTTAGTTTCCAATTAATTTTAGTCTATCTTTCCATAGTCATTCATATATTCATATATGTACATTCATATATGTAATTGCTATTGCATCATGATCCGAAAGACACATTTAATATTTGTGCCTTTCTTCATCAGATTGAAAGGTTTATATGCCCTATCATATGGTCAATTTATGTATAGGTGCAACGTAACACTGAGAAAAAGGCATATTCCTTTCTATTCCCAAATCATTTTTTTCCAGAAGTCTACCATATCTAACTTTTATAAAATTCTACTCACTTCCTTAATTTCTTTCTTGTTTATTTTGTGGTTAGATTTGTCTATTTCTGAGAGGAGGAGATTGATTTCTCCCACTACTATAGTCTGTATAGTCTTGTTGTCTATTTCTTCCTGTAACTCCCTTAACTTCTTCTCCAAGAATTTTTATGCTATACCACTTGGTGATGTTTAGTAATGATATTACTTGATTTTCTATGGTTATCTTTTAGCAGAATATAGTTTCCTTCCTTATCTCTTTTAATTACATTCACTTTTGTTTTTGCTTTGTCTAAAATTAGGATGGTGAACTAAGCTTTATTTTTTAAATTAAGCTAATGTATAATATTATACATTAGCATACAATAAATATAATAATTATCTACTACAGACTTTTACATTTGCCCTGTATGTACCCCCCTGTTTCAAATGCCTTTCTTGTAAACAATATTTTGGGGTATTATTGTTTTTTAATCCATTCTGCTATTTGCTTCAATTTTATGGGAAAGTTCTTCCCATTCGTTCATAGTTATAATTGTTATCTGTGTCTTTCTCTCCATCCTCCTCCTCCCCATCCATGCTTTTATTTCTCCCTTTCCCTCCTCAAAATAATTTTGCTTTTGGCCACTATCTCCCCCAATCTGCCCTCCCTTATATTAGCCCTCTCCCTTTTCCGTTACTGCTTCTCTCCCTTCTAACCGCTCTTCCCTTTTATTTTCCCTTTTCCCTCCTGCTGCTTCTAGGGCAAGTTAGATTTCTATACCTGAGTATGTTATTCCCTCCCTGAATCAAACCTGATGAGAGTAAAATTCAAATAATACTCATCTCTTCCCCTTCTTTCCCTCTACTCTATTTTGTTTTTGTGCCTCTTTTTGTAATATAATTTGTCCTTTTCTACCTCCCTCTTTCCTCTACTGTCATTATAATCCTTTTCTACCCCTTAATTAGGTTTTTCTCATCACGTCACTTAGTTTATACCCATACCCTGTGTTTCTGTGCATCCCTTTTAAATGTCTTAATAAAGATACAACTCTCAAGATTTACAAGTATCATCTTTCAACAGGAAGGTCTAGAAATCCACTATATTATTGAATGTCCATCTCTTTGTCTGAAAGATTTTGCTTAGTTTTGCTGGATAGTTGATCCCTGGCTGCAATCCAATCTCCTTTGCCTTATAGAATACCATATTCTAAGGTCTACAATTTTTGAATATAGAAGCTGCAAGGTCCTGTGTGATCCTGACCATAGTTTCACATTATTTTAATTGTTCTTGTCTGGCTGTTTACAGTATTTTCTCTTTAACCTGTTAAATACTTGTTCTTAAGGGACTGCTCTTCATGGCACAGTGATAAAATCTGAGGATATAAAAATTAAAACAGAACATTCCCCACATTCAGGAAGCTGAAATTCTTTTGAGGGAAATAATATGTGAATAGACAAGTAAACAAAAGATACAGGATGTCCCAAAAACTTACTGAAGTTTTAGGTTTTAATAGTTTCAGAAATGTAAATGTTACATCTTTTCCAAAAAACTGTTTAAAATTATTTTATACTTTTAGTTTTATGAATATTGAATGATAACTTTTATTTTAATTTTAATAAGATGAATCACATTGTATATGTCACACTTTTGGGGTTGAAACCTTTCCAATTCAGTTTTTCAAAAGAGGAAATTATCTTTAGTCACTTTGGTCACTTGGTCTATCTCTTTGTCAAAAACCATAATTTAGCCATAAAAACCTTGTTATATTTGATTTATATTAAAGCAAGGATTGTAAATGTAGTCCTTTCTCTTTGAGTTGCTGAGTGATAATAGGTGTTAAGAAGTTCAAAAATCATCTAGGGTTATATCACAATATTATACTTATGATGATATTTAAAAAAAAACTTACCAACCCTTTAAAAATGGAAATTATTAATCCTTAAAATTATTTTAACCCTTTAAAATGGAAATTATTAACTTTAAAAATGTTAATTTCTAAGTGTGTAGCATTTATCATTATGAAGTTATTAAATCTTAAAACTGCATATACTCAGCTCTTTTTGTGGAGGCAAAATATTGGAAATTTAGGGGAAGCCCATCATTTGGGAAATGACCAAATATGTTATGATATATGAATGTAATGGAATATGATTGTGCTATAAGAAATTATGAGCCAACAGATTTCAGGGGGGAAAAGAGACTACAGAGATGTAAATGAACTGATGCAAAGTGAAGTGAGCAGAACCTAGTGAGCATTGTGTACATATACAGTAACAGTAGTACTATGATGAATAACTTGTCAGCAATACAATGACCAAAGGCAGTTCCAAAAGATTCATGATGGAAAATGCTTTCTCCATCAGAGAAATAACTGATGGACTATGAATTAAAATTAAAGTAGAGTGTTTCCACTTTATTTGTGTGTGTGTGTGTGTGCGTGTGTGTGTGTGCGTGTGTGTGTGTGTGTGTGTGTGTGTGTGTGTGGTTCTGTTTGGTCTATTTCTTTCACCATGTGCCTATTGTGAAAATAAGTTTCACATGACTGCATATATTTTACGTACATCAAATTGATCACCATTTTAGGAAGAGAGGAGAAGAAGGAAGGAGGGAGAAAATTTAGAACTTAAAATTTTGTAAGAATGGATATATAAAAATGTTTTTACATATAAATGGAAAAAATAAAATACTATTAAACAACAAAATAAAAACTGTCCTATACTTTTAAGAAACTGTATAAATATATAGTGATTTATAGGGTGGCGATAGGAAGCACTGACTCCTGAGAGTAAAAGAAAAAAAAAGATCTCTTATAAGAGATGACATTTGATCTGAGCCTTGAAGGTAACCAGGAAGCAAAAGGGAGAAAGAACAGCATTTCCAGGGTGGAAGAAAGACATGTAAAGTAATGGAAAAAGGAGTTTGAATGTAATATATAGGAAATCCCAAAACTTAGATCGGTTTGGCTAGAACATAGATTGTTTCTTAATACTATTAACTGTCTTATTTCCTCTGTGGAAATCTCTAAGTACCTAAAAATAATGTAACTGTAATGCACTATGGCAAAGATTCATGCTTATGTAGTATATAGTATAGCACCAATAATTTATAGAGTTTCTTCTTCCATTTGTGCTTTATGTCATATTCCTCTACATACTTGCTTCTTGATGTTGACTTCAATTTTGTTTAACCCCTTCTGAATCTTTTCTATTTTGATTTTTAACTTTCTTCATAAAATATTTCTTTTTATAATGTCTAGGAGTTCTTTGTACTCTAAAATATCCTGAAGCATAGATAGGTATTTTCTGAGTCATGACTTTATCCTGAAGCAGATCCAGGTGGCCTCACTTTGGACTCATTTTATCTGTGGGATCATCACCAAGTCACTTAATTCTCTAATTGTGCTGTTTCTTTGTACTCTCAGTTCCTGGACTGGTAGAAGAAATTTTCTCATGGAGAGTCCCTTATACAACTGAAACAACAAAACTAGCCCCCATTCCCATTGCTTGCTGAAATCACAGAATTTATTAACATATATTGCACAAAGATGAAAAACCTGTATTTCATCTAAACAGACTCACATTGCTTCCATACCTCCTGGATCTCAACTCAGATTAAAGGAGACTGTGGCTTTTTATGACATATTAAAATGAAAAATATTGAGGAAAATTGCATATTCATCCTACACATTTGTCACACTACAAAGCTCCTGGCTGCACAAATCATCCTGGATTTATGGACTTTGAGTCAGTTTATCCATTCTTTTTACCATTTAGCCACTGTCTGTTTTTTTGCACAGTTTAACTTTAGTTTGTTCCTCCAGTCTAATCATAAATCCAATCTCCTCAAGGAGTCATTAGATATAACCACAACAACAACCAAAAACACAACGATACCTTTTGTTAGAGTATTAGAAAATTTGAATTTATCTTCCATTGGAACCAATTTCTTCATAATAATTGCATTGAAATAGAAAATTGAAATTCTGGAAAGACAGCATTTCTTCCTATGTTGTAGGATAGGCTGTGATTTTCTTGTTTTTTGAGCTGGGGAGTAAACTTCTTTGTGGCAAAAGCTTTTGAACTAATTATTGAGGAACAGAGAAGTGGGAATTGGCAGCAGCAGAGAGGATGTTTACAATGTTTTTTGGGGAGTAAAAGTCCCCACTGGTCTTTTTGAGTGTGCTATCAACAATTAGGGACTGAACACAGAGAGGAACTTCAATTGGCCAAACTCTGTTAGGTAACACAAACTACTCATTCTTGCCTCTCCCTGCTGCTCTTACCATAGTGCTGAACTTCTAGTTGCTCCACTATGTCTATAATATGACTAAGATTGCTTCCTATCAGATCATCACCAATCACCATGATATACCTCTTTTTCCTGAAGTCAGTGACATGTGTCCTTAAACATCATATGTTATTACAATGTCTTCTCCTGGAGCAGTATTTTAGTGTTCCACTGTGGGAAAATAATCATATCTGTGGTGTTGCTCTAGGGGCTGAGAATTTCTTCTTCACTTTCACATTCTTCTTTGTGACTAATTCTTCTATTCACTCATTTCTTGACATTGTATTGACTTTCTTTTAGCTTTTAAGAAACTTTTATTCTTTTTTGAATTCCTTCCTGGCTTATTTCATACAATTTTTCTTGAAGTTTTTTTTTTATCTTTTTTTAACCTAGCCATTTGATAGAACCATCTATTAGAGTTATACGATTTATTGAAAAATTTGTCAAATTCCCCCCTCATACATTTCAGTTAAAATGAATTTCCAATTTATATTCCTTCCTATCTCCCCCCAGAAAGGTGAGGGGGGACATTTGATAAGATTTTTCTCATAATTAAGTCTAACCAGACTATTCATTTCATTCATTAAAATTATCATGAGTGGCATACATACAATGAAATAAAGCAATCGTTTACATTATTATAAACAGTAAGATTCTTCCCATGCTAAAAGAAATATTATGGCAGTATTTTTTTCTTTATGGATATAAAAAACATAATAATTTGTAATCAGTTTCAAGAAATACACTCCTGAGTCAAGTTATGAAGAAATATAGCTAACTTATTCTCAAAAGCATGCACACATCAGAATCTGACAATAATCGTTTAAAATAATTTAAAATATCACTATGAGTATTTTAATAACATACTCTTGGTCATCCATAATTAACCACTTTGTTATATGTAGATTTTTAAAAACTTGATAACCAAATACCATGACTATTTAAACTATAGTTAGGATATTTGTAGCCTCTTTAAACATGCCTTTTGGATGTGTGTGTATACACACATACATATTCTTTCATTTTTTCAGAAGACCTGCTGATGACAGTCAATCCAGTAGAAAGCCATAGAAACAACCTTGAAATAATGTACCTAGTAATTTCTGTATCATTAGGCCAACATCACTAAAATAGATGAGTTTTTTCATTATTCTTTTGTTAAACTTCACACATATTACTGAAGGAAAGTGTGGATGACAAGGAAAATTTGGGGCATATAATCACAACTGCATATACCTCTCAAGTACTTTAGGTTATTGTTTTTATGTATATTACATTACTATGCAAAGTACATGATTAAAGCAATGATTGCCTAGAAGGTAAAATGGTAGAGTGGAACAAATGAACAGTGAGGCATTTACTATTTTCAGTCACTGTGCTAAGGCCCAGGAATAAAAGCATAAGAAGTACAAATATAGATAGATAGATGGACATGCATATATGCATAAATATACATATATGTAAAAATACATATGACAAGGAAATTAGAGATACAAAGCAAAGAGATGAGATCATTCTAAGTTCTTACTGAAGAATTTGTTTCAAAGATTATTGTTGTACATTGAACTTCTCTGAAGTTTTAGTCCAAAATACTTCAATTTTGAATTTAAACTTACTTCTTTTCTATTCAGGATAGTGACTAGAAAGCAGTTTTTTGTACAGAGGAGTGAGAAGGAATGGAGGTTTCTATCATATGACAAGTGGTAATCATGTCATTTCTAGTATTGGCAATTTAATGACTTCCCAGCACTACCGTGATAAAGATAACTTGAGATAGCCAAAAGGTAATGTGCTATCCTAGAGTATGGGCATAATTTGGTGAATAGTAGCAAACAGAGCCCAGGGACTTAGGACTAGGAAGTTGAGTTCAGGGTCACAATTGGAAGCTGGAACATAGGCAGCATGGTATAGAGTTGATCAGGATGTTGAGAGTGTCAGCAGCAAATTTCAAAGACCTGTACTTGAACTCAGGGTACGGCTAATAACCACTTTTATGACCTTGAACAAGTACCTTCAGCTCTCTAGAACCTCACTTTCTTCACCAATTAAATGAGGTATTAGAATAGATTTTTGAACTATCTTCAAACTCTAAACTAATGATCCTATCACCTTGTAGTTAATTATCCATACAGCTAATAAATGTTCATTTATGCTTATGAAATTCTTATAAATAAGAGTTAGCCCTGATACAATATTTTAAAATTTGAAAAATTCCTTTACATTTTCTCTCATTTGATCCTCACAACAGTTCTAAGAGGTAGGTGCTAATATTATACAATTTGACCCAAACCATAACAGGCAATTCTGGACAATCTGATTGTCATATGCTCAGTAGGGGTCAGTAAAATGCAAGCAACTGGCTCACTGGTCTTTATAATATATCCCAGGGGAGGAGCCAAGATGGCAGAGTAGAAAGATTCACATATGCTAGCTCCAAAACCACAGCCTATGGATTTCCTCTAAAAAGAACCCCCAACAAATTCTGCAGCAGCAGAAGCCATGCAGCAACACAGTGAAGGTAATTTCCTCTCCAGAGAGCCCTGAAAAACCAAGCCCAAAGGTTCGTCGTGCAACAGATGGGAGCAGAGCCCAGCCCGGCCCTGGCAACACGGCCTCAAGAGGAGCTGATAGCAGCAGGCTTCAGGGATGGAATCTCTGGCGGCCTCAAAGGTCGCTCCATCCACAGGCGCTACAGGTCAGTGAGAGACACTTCAGGGCTGCCCGAGAGGGAAGTGGCATGTCTCCATAACTCAGGACCCCTTGGGAGGCAGAGGCAGAGGCAGCAGGCAGCCAGAGGCTCCCCAGGTCAGGCAGAAGCTCCATTACTGAAGGTCTCTACATAAACCCCTTGAGGGAAATCAGACTGGGCAGCGGGCCTACCCCCACCTGAGAACCTGATTTAATCTTACCCTGAATATCAGCAGGGCCCCCTGCTGAAAGTCCTGAGGCTGGGGAGCAGTATGTGATTCTCAGACCCCAAGCACTAACTGGGCAGAGCTAGGCAGGGGTGGAGAGGAATCTCAGAAGTCAAGTAACTGGCTGGGAAAATGCCCAGAAAAGGGAAAAAAAAATAAGACCACAGAAGGTTACTTTCTTGGGGAAGCAGTGATTCCAATCTTCCTTTCTGATAAGCAAGAACAATGCTTACAACCAGGTAAAGACATAGGAGTCAAGGCCTCTCTATCCCAAACATGTGAAATAAACACTCAATGAGCTCAAGCCATGGAAGAGCTCAAAAAGGATTTTGAAAATCAAGTTGGACAGGTGAAGGAAAAACTGGGAAGAGAATGAGAGAGATGCAAGAAAAGCATGAAAAATGGGTCAATACCTTGCTAAAGGAGACCCAAAAAAATGCTGAAAAAAATAACACCTTGAAAAATAGGCTAACTCAATTGGCAAAAGAGGTTCAAAAAGCCAATGAGGAGAAGAATACTTTCAAAAGCAGAATTAGTGAAGTGGAAAAAGAGGTTCAAAAGCTCACTGAAGAAAATAGTTCTCTCAAAATGAGAATAGAACAGATGGAGACTAATGACTTTCTGAGAAACCAGGAAATCACAAAAAAAAAATCAAAAGAATGACAAAATGGAAGAGAAGGTGAAATATCTCATTGGAAAAACAACTGACCTGGAAAATAGATCCAGGA
Organism: Potorous gilbertii; assembly: GCA_028658325.1. Lineage (NCBI taxonomy): Eukaryota > Metazoa > Chordata > Mammalia > Diprotodontia > Potoroidae > Potorous > Potorous gilbertii. Next base: position 74,553 of record JAQQSK010000021.1, read on the forward strand.
GAGACGATTTAAAAATTATGGGGCTACCTGAAAGCCATGATCAAAAAAAAGAGCCGAGACCACCTTTCATGAAATTATTGAGGAAAACTGCCCTGATATTTTAGAACAGAGGGCAAAATAAGTATTCACGGAATCCACCAATCACTGCCTGAAAGAGATCCAAAAAGAGAAACTCCTAGGAACATTGTGGCCAAATTCCAGAGTTCCCAGGTCAAGGATAAAATATTGCAAGCAGTTAGAAAGAAACAATTCCAGTATTGTGGAAATACAATCAGGATAACACAAGACCTAACAGCTTCTACATTAAGGGATCGAAGGGTGTGGAAGAAGATATTCCAGAAGTCAAAGAAACAAGGACTAAAACCAAGAATCACCTACCCAGCAAAACTGAGTATAATACCTCAGGGGAAAAAATGGTCTTTTATTGAAATAGAGGACTTTCAAGCATTCTTGATGAAAAGACCAGAGCTGAAAAGAAAATGTGACTTTCAAACACAAGAATGAGAAGAAACATGTAAAAGTAAACAGCAAAGAGAAGTCATAAGGGACTTACCAAAATTGAACTGTTTACATTCCTACATGTAAAGACAATATTTGTAACTCTTGAAACTTTTCAGTATCTGGCTAGTTGGTGGGATTACACACACACATACACACACGTACACACATGTACACACGTATGTACACACACAGGCATACACACACAGTGACAGAGAGCACCGAGTGAATTGAATAGGATGGGATCATAAATTAAAAGAAATCAAGGTAAACGGTGAGAGAGACATGTAGTATGAGGTGAGAGGGTAAAATGAAATGCGGTAAATTATCTCTCATAGAAGAGGCAAGCAGGAGACTTCTTAGCGGAGGGAAAAAGAGGAGAGTTGAGAAAAAAACATGAAGTTTACTCTCATCACATTTGACTAAAGGAAGGAATAAAATGCACACTCATTTTGGTATGAAAACCTATCTTACAATACAGGAAAGTGGGGGAGAAGGAGATTAGCAGGGTGGGGGGATGATGGACGGGAGGATAATGGGAGGCGGGAGCAATTTGAAGTCAACACTCAGGGAGGGACAGGATCAGAAGAGGGAATGGAAACAGTGGGAGGAAGGATAGGATGGAGGGAAAAATATAGTTAGTCTTACACAACACGACTATTATGGAAGTCCTTTGCAAAACTACACAGATATGGCCTATGTGGAATTGCCTGCCTTCCCAGAGGAGGTGGGGAGGGAGGGATGGGGAGAAGTTGGAACTCAAAGTTTTAGGAACAACTGTTGAGTATTGTTCTTGCTACTAGGAAATAAGAAATACAGGTAATGGGGAATAGAAAGTTATCTGACCCTACAGGACAAAAAGACATGGTGGGGACAAGAGAAGGGAGGGATGATAGAAGAGAGGGCAGATTGGTGATAGGGGAAATTAGAATGCTGGGTGTATTTGGGCTGGGGAGAGGGGACAAATGGGGAGAAAATTTGGAACTCAGAATTTTGTGAAAATGAATGTAAAACGTTAAATAAATAAATTTATATTAAAAAGAATTCAAGCAACTGATTTTCCAAAGCAATACAGTGAGTTGATGTGCTGTGGAACTTGGAGCTTCAGATACTAAACTGTGTTTTTTCTGGCCACTCCTTGGTGCCTGATAAAGTTTCTACTTAATCAATTTTATAGTGACAGTGATTTCTGGAAACAAGGATCTTGCAGGTTCACAAGGCCTCATGGGGGACGACTGCTAGATAGTCTACTTTACATCTTCTAGTGCTATAGTTTGTTCTGAGCTCCATTTGAAGACACAGATTTATGATGACTTAATAAATGGAGGCCTACAGGACATCTAGGTAAGGAATTCATGCTTTCCAAAACCTAGAGTCCAATATGTCCCTGGGGTTCCTTCTTAAATTGTGGCAAAGCAAAGGTCAACATTTTTCTTGACTGTTGTTAGAATCCTTTGGGTTTTCAACACCCCAAAATTGATTTTGTAGATCAGATCATAGACTTATCATGTATGTGTTTGTGTTCTTTTGTTCCTTTAATAAACCACCATCTGATTTGGGGTCTCTAACACAATGACCTCATCTAGTCTGGTCAACGTTTTGTCGTTAGTTTAGTGGTGTGCTTCTTTGCTTTGGGTAGAAAGACTTTTTAAAAAATGTATTCCCATCACATCCTGGCAGTACAAGGGAGAGTTCGGGTAGCCATGGGGAAAAATTTTGAAGGTACACTAGACTCTTCCCCTGGTGAAAGATACTGCTCTGGATTAATCTTAACCACAGAAATAAAACAAAACACAAAAGCAAAAACAAAAACAAACAAAAACCATCTATATGATCAGTAATTCCATATCACTCACCATGTGCCTACATTGATGTAATGTTAATTGGACATAAGATGTTTCCTGACCATTTATAGGCCTCACAAGGAGCACTGGTGCAGAGCTATTTAGACTTTGGGCCACAGGGATTCCCACACCTTCTCAATTAAGTGCTGATTTCCAAACTTCTCTAAGACAATCAAGTGCTCAGTCTTTGATTGGAAATAGTATACAAGGTATTGCTTGGAGAGAAAGGTGTGGATGGAGAGAAAAACAGGTAGAGAGAAACAGTCAAAGGGGAGAATTTACCTAGGGGAACTTGCTCATGGGGAGGCTTGATGGAGAGAAATATCAGCACTCCCTTTATTGCTGACGGGTACATTACTAAACCTTACCTTCTGATATCCTAATAGCAAAGTTCCAAATAATTATTTGGGTTTTGCCTTAAAGAAGGAGAGTTTTATGCATATTTATAGCAGCTGCTGTGGGTATCACATTGGCATTACAACTGACAAGATGAAGAAGAGCTGTAGTAGGCATGATGACTTTGTTCAGCAACCTATAGTATTCTGAAAGTTTCTAGTTGCCCTCTCCATTCTTTTTCAGGGAAAACAGGTTTTTAGTCTCCCTTTTTAAGGAAACTGGTATAATTAAGCACTAGATCCTCTTTCATCTCCATGACTAAAAAGGAATTATCCTTAAATTATCTGGAGATATGATTATGTTTGATATTAACTACATCTAAAAGTTCTAGCATCTCTAAGGGTTTCCATTTGCCTTTATTCACAGCAATATGCATAGAATTTATGAAAGGACTGACACAGATATTGACATCCAAGAGCTAATCATAACATTTAGATAAATCCCCTGAACACTAATAGAGCCTTCCCTGAACTATCCAAGTAGGAAAGTTGATTCAGAGGATTTTCTTAGTTTGGATAGTGCTAAAAGATCCCTAATATACTTCTTATGAATTCCCCCATAGTTTTACTAGTACTCACATAGGCCAGTCACCATGGCTGATGTTCAGTACTCCAGTCATATCCGACTTTTTGTGACCCCATGAACCATAGCAGTCCCTTCTATCTTCCATTATTTCCTATAGTCTGTCTAAGCTTATGTTCATTGTTTCCATGACACTATCTATACTTCTCATACTCTATCAGTCCTTCTCCATTTGCCTTCAATTTTTCCCAACATCAGGATCCTTTCCAATAAATCCTGTCTTCTCATTATGTGGTAAAAGTACTTAAGATTCAGCTATAGTATCTGGCTTTCCAATGAGCTATCTGAATTAGTTTCTTTAAGTATAGGCTGATTTTATCTCTTTGCAGCAATGGGACTTCAAGTCTTATCCAACATCAAGATTTGAAAGCACTAATTCTGCACTCAATCTTTTTATAATACCAATTTTGATGGTGAGCAGCATAGAATCTTTTGCTGTTTTTTTTAATGTTTATTAACTTAATTTTAGTTTTCAACATTCATTTACACAAAATTTTGAGTACCAAATTTTCTCTCCAACTCTCCTCTCCCCACACCCCATAATGTCTTGCATTCTAATTACCCCTTCCCTCAATATGCCCTCCCTTCTGTCACATCCCTCTATTCCCTTGTCCACTTCTCTCTTTTCTTGTAGGGCAAGATAGATTTCTATACCCCATTACCTGCATTTCTTATTTCCTAGTTTTATGCAAAAACGATTCTAAACATTCATTTCAGATACTTTGAATTCCAACTTCTCTCCCTTCCTCCCTCTTCACCCATCCCCACTGAGAAGGCAAGCAATTTAATATAGGCTGTATATGTGTAGTTTCACAAAAGATTTCCATAATAATAATTTTTTGTAAGACTATGTTTCCCTCAATCCTATTCTACCCCTCATTTATTCTATTCTGTCTTTTGACCTTGTCCCTCCCTTACAGTGTTTGCTTCTAATTACTCCCTCCTCCCATTTGCCCTCCCTGTTATCACCCCCCTCATCCCAGTTGTCCCCTTCTCCCTCCACTTCTGTAGTGCAAGATATAATTTTATACCAAACTGAGTGAGCATGTCATTCCCTCAAGTCAAATGTGAAAAGAGTAAGCTTCCCTTTTTCCCTCTCACATCCTCCCTTTTCTCCTCCACTGAAGAAGTTTTTCCTTGTCTCTTTGATGGGTGGTAATTTACCCCATTCCATTTCTCCCTTTCTCCTCCCAATATATGCCTCTCTCACCCCTCAATTTTGTTTTATTTTTTTAGGTATCATCTCTTCTTATTCAATTCAACATATATTCTCTGAGTATATATGTGTGTATGTGTGAGTGTGTATTTGTGTGGTGTGTGTGTGTGTGTGTGTGTGTGTGTGTGTGTGTGTATAATCCCTCTAATTACCCAAATACTGAGAAAAGTCTGGAGTTACAAATATTGTCCTTCCATGTAGGAATGTAAATAGTTCAATTTTAGAAAATCCTTTATGTTTTCTATTTGCTGTTTACTTTTGCATGCTTCTCTTGATTCTTCTTTTTTGAAAGTCAAATTATCTATTCACTTCTGGTCTTTTCATTAAAAATGCTTGAAAATTCTCTATTGCATTGAATGATCATTTTTTACCCTGAAGTATTATACACAGTTTTACTTTTTTTTTTTTGTTTTACTATAATCAAGTGCTTCTGACTGAATCTTGCCTTTATCAATCAAGAGTCTTTACAAGGAGTAAAGTACAGAAGAGTTTATTTATCTAGAAACAGTATATGTATTTGTACTGTTAATTATTTTAACTGGATTAAAGACATTCCCCACACATTAATGGGACTGCCCATAAGGGGATTTTGATTAGCGAAGATTTGTGGAAAGGCCCAAGCCTTTTGTTAATGAAGCACTTGTTCTCAAGGGTTGTGATTCCCTCTGACTCTAAAAAAGGTATAAATACTCTTGAATTGAGGATTTTCTTTGGGACTTGCTAGAAGTGTTTGCCCAGATGAGGACTCAAGGAAGCTGCTAAGGAGTCCCTCAGCTTGGAAAACCTAGATGTCAGTGCTTCCCTCTCAGGTAACTAAGGTCAGACAGTTGAACCTCTCTGTTGATGGTCAGACAGAGAAAGTTATGTCTGTTTATCTTTGATTTTTCTGTATTTTATTTGAAATTCAGGGTATTAACTCCCCTGAACTAGTTGAATGATACATTTGTTTGGTTAAAGGAATGACACATTTGCTTGAATAAGGGACTTTTGACCTTTTTGAAAGTTACTTTCTTTTTATGAATGCAGATCTAAGATCCTGTAGTAGGAGGTCCCCTTGTGAATGTTGGGGTGCATACTGATACAGTATTCATAACCATATAGTGCCACTGGGAAAACCATAGTTTTGACCATATGTACTTTTGTCAGCAAGGTGACATCTCTGCTTTTTCAGCATGCTGTTCAGATTAGACATAGTTTTACTTCCAAAGAGCAAGCATCTTTTAATTTCATAGCTGAAGTTACTGTCTGAAGTGATATATAAGCCCAAGAAGATAAAATTTGGCATTTTTTCCTTTTCTCTTCCCTCTATTTGCCAGGAAATCATAGAATCAGTTGCCACGATATAGTTTTTTGTTTTTTTTAATGTTAACCTTCAAGCCAGAAGGTCTACCCAGTCCTATTCCCTCAGATCAGGGAACATCTCTTTTCTGGGAGAAATAATATAGTGCATGACTTCCCCCATAATTTTGATATTTTTCCGTTTGTTAATATAACTTTCAGTATGGCTATCTAATCCTTTTAAGATGATGTGATGTCCAATATGAATTCCTTCAGTGTGTTTTTGGATCTAGCTACTCCTCATTGCTGTCTTCTTCAGTGCCATTTCAAATTCTGTTCCATTTCAATGACATTTTATATCACACCAGGGACTGAGTTATTTAGCTCCAATATTTGTGATTCCACTGTCACTGAAGGTGAAAATAAATTATTAAAGAAAAGCTGAAAACATATATTCTATTTCCTTTGTATTTGTAATCCTACGTCTGGCTCATCTTTGATTACTTTGATTGAAAAGGGATGATGTAACCCAATTGAGCTTCAGATAAATTTTTTAAATAACTTTGATATGCTTCCATTGCATTTAGTTGTTTCACATGACTTGAGTGTAACCAGTTACAAACTATTTTCTTCCAGAAGACTTAACAAACGAAGGATCTTTTAAGGTTTATTTCACCTTTTTTCCCATTATATTTCTCTTTTTGGTAAGAAGATCAGTATTTGTTTAATAAGGAAACTTTGGAGCTTTTAGGTCTTTTCATTGCAAGCAACTGGTATGAATCACTGAATTTTTGCTGTAAGTTTTTAAAATCAAAGATGATTTATTTCTTTCCCTTTCTCAATTTCCAACTTCTATTGTACATTCGAATAAATCCAGTTGAAACTGTTATATTTGCGTATAGTGTCATCTCATTTCTTTTTTCTTTAAACTTGTTTATTTTCCCCTTTGCTCTGTAAAGTCAATGGTCATGGTTCATATGGTTAGTGTATTCTAATATGACTTCCACAATTGTAACTAGCTGTTCTCTAAAGTGAAATTAATAAATTTCATTTTTTCCCTCATTTCTCATGCTTCGTTTCTGATAGATTTTTCCAGATCTCTTCTTGGAAATATGAAAGTTATTCAAAAATTTCTGAGCAGTGTAAAACTTAGTTTCTTTTATTTTACAGTTCTAAGCTGTATTTTCAAAGATATCACTCTCTCCATGTCCATTTTTACACTAAAGTAATCAAAATCACGGTTATATGTCGATTTGGTTTAAAGGGTACCCTGAAATTTGCATAGAACTCCCCTCAATTTCATCAAATCCTGTAACATATAGCAGTGTACAAGCTGCAATTGTCATTGTGAGGATCTGCTATGAAGAACTCATGCTCTTCATAAGCACTGCAAGTCAAGAAGGGCAAATGTTCCTTGAAATGAAACTTCTTATTGCATTTGGATTTCCAGTCAAACCAATTCTGCCAGGTTTTATGTTTGTCTTTCCAAAGTGAATCTATAAACTATTAGAGGCAGCTGGTGACATGATGAATAGAGTGCTGAGTCTGAAGTCAGGTTGAATTAAGATCAAATCTGACCTCATATACTGACTTGCTATGCCACCCTGGGCAAGTCATGTGATTACTTTAAACCTCAATTTCCAAACTTGTAAAATATGAATAATAATAGAACCTACCTCAAAGGAATAATATGAGGATTAAATAACATTTTTAAAGTATTTAGCATAGTGTCTGGCAGAAAATACACATTATATTTAAGCTTACTCCCTTCTGCATTCTTCCATTTAACCACAAATTCCTTTTGTCTTCTAGCCTTGTCTGGTTTGGTGTTTCCCCAATCAGCCTTAGGTTTAGCTTGTTAAGTACCAGGGTGGAGTGGTCTAGTAACAGGAGATATCTTCTCAGCTGACCTGAGGCAAAGGCAACCTCAGGGGCTAGTAATCCCAGCTTCCCTATTGTCTTTCTGATTCCCCTGGACAGCTGAGGCAGGCCTAGATGCTAATGCGTGTTCCCACCCCTCCTGGGGCTCCTCTCCTGGCGCTGAGGCTTGCCTGGGTCCTAGTGCAAGTTTTCCCTGCCCTGGGTCCTCTGTCCTTCTGGTTTGCCTCTGCCGCCGTAGGAGGAATCCCCCTTAGCTATTTTCCTCGTCTCAGGTGTTATGAGACTACTGGCCTCCTTCTACTGTTTCTGC
>JAQQSK010000021.1:89849-103531 GCA_028658325.1 Potorous gilbertii
ATTTGAGAGGTAAAGGTAAAAACCAGTCCCTTTTCCCTAAGACTTTAAGATATTCTGGTGCTTTGTGTGAATGACTAAGTCTTTGACACTGTTTTTTTTTTCATGTAAACCATCACCTGAAAAAATGTCAGAACAAATTTAGGATAACCACTCATCATTCCACTGACTTTTGGGTCACCTACAATTTTCGTTCTTGTTTTCATTGTAATCCATGAACTCTAGCTCCTTTGAGCTAGATCAATCAAAAACGTTTGTGAAGTACCTACTACATACCTACTATGTGTTAAGTTCTGGTCAACAGCAAGAAAGTACAACTGGGCAGCCCAGAGTAGTTCCAGATCAATGAAAGTGTAGCACAATTTTCAAGATTCTGCTCAGAACATTTTCTAGACCCAAATCCTCCATAGCACCTTCATTCAGATAGTGGTGACTTTTCCCTCTACTGAATTCTCATTATGTGTGGTTTTTTACTTCTCTGGTACACTTTCAAAAATTTTTAAAGTATAATAAAAGTTGAAATATTAAAATACAGGCATGCTGAAAATAACATATGAATTATTCTAAAATAACTTTGTTCCATATTTTAAAGTGTCAGAAGACAATTTTTTTGAACAAAATATAAGCTAGATGGAGCTTTCTCATTTTCTTTTCTTTTTTTAAAAAGATGGCTACTGAATAAATGCACCTAAAACCTAATTGCTTAGTAATCTCTAAATGTCTAGATTTGTCACAGATAATCCAGACTGAATTTTAAGAAGGATTCTGCAACAACTTTAAGCCAGTGTAATGTATTAGATATAGTGTTGGACAAGGAATCAGGAAAAGAGACTTGCATTCTAAAACTTTCTATGCGTCTGTATTGACTTTGTTGTCTTTTGAGTTTGAGTCTTGATCTTCCTCATCACCACAGTAACTTCCTATGGTCATTTTCTTTTTTGTACCTCACTCATTTTTCTACCTTATTTCTTGAATTATAACTTTATGTTAAAGTAGAGTTCTGCTCCTTGGGTGGAGGGTGCACTGTTCCAGGTTTCAGATTTTTGTACTCATGTTTGTCGAGCTAATCCTGGGGGGACCTACAAGTTTTCATTTATTCCAAGGTGGTATGATCGTAGGAAAAGTGCAGTCACTACTCTGCTTGCCTGTGCTTTGGTTAGTAAGAACCCACAAGTACTCTTCTCTGCTCTGAAACTGTGACCAGTGTCCTGCTCCTTTGTGTTCTCTCCTGTTTGTTCAAGGGTTATGACCTAGAACTAGGTATGGGCAGTGCAATAGGATCCTAGACCCAGTGCTAGGAAAGAGTGCCCCAAAATCTCCTTCTGACCAGTTGTCCAACCCCATTATTTTCTATGAAAGCTCCCAGAGCTGATGCTCAAGCATCACCCTGGTGAAGCAGGTTTTTCCTTCTGATTTCCTCACCTTGCATATGCCTTTCTAAGATTTTCTTTGACAAACTTAAATTCTGACTCATACTTGCTAACAATGTGATCTTGGGTCACTTAGCTGTTTAGTGAAAGAGTTTGAAAACATGTGTCTCATTTTGCATTTATGTTCACCTTCCTCTCAGTACAAAGTCAGGTGACATGTTTCCTCATTAGTTCTCTTAAATCATGACTGGATTATCATTGATCAGAGTCCCAGATTCTTTCAAGGATACTTATTCTTTTAAACCATCAGATTGCCACGTTGATATAAAGCAGGGTAACCTCCAACCTTGGGTATCTGGGTGGTTGGACTGTTTTTCAAATTTATTTCTACCTCTGTTATGTAGCTCATGCCACTTCATTCCTTTTTTTTCTTTCAAACAATCAGTCTACAAGCATTTATTACCGTGTGCAAGCTGTACTTGGCAATGGAGTTAAAAAGAGAAAAATTAAATAGGTCTGTTTCTTAAGAAACTTACCTCATATCAGGATAGCTCACATATATACTTAAGGCCCTGATATCTTCTTATGTGAATATTTTATTTACTGAAAGAGGTGGGAAAAGTCCATATGTAAGGCAAACACAGGGAAAAGCAGCTTAAGAAAAAATGCATGCTGTTCTGAGAAGCTAAGTGAAAAGAGCCCAAAAGCAAAGATATTGACTGATGTTAGAGATGGCCGTGGTGTCTTGTTTCCCAGCAGCTAATTTGAATATGACAGTTTTCAGCCATTTGAAATTTATTGCCGGGAAATTCTGAATCAAAGAAAAATTTTAGGGATTATGGGAACATTGTATATTCACTATATATGCTAAACATAACGGAAACATGTATTGGGGGTTTTCTATTAGTTGGAATATGTGAGTCACACTAATGATTAAATATGGATCTAATGCAGATAGATACACAAAAGTCCCAGAACTGGATGCTAACAGAGAAAACAAGAAGCATCTCAGATAGGAGAATCATAAAAAGCAGAAAAGGCAAAAATGACACAAAAGCAGAGAAAGAGGATACCTGCTGAAATGAAAATCATCATCAGCTTTACCATCTATGATGCCTTTCCCCCAGATGAGAGCTGGGAAGACAGACTCTGTGGCTGAGAGCTGATTAAGGGAAAGGCAATGCTGAGAGCTGGTTGGGGAAAACAGAATCCTTGCTAGTTTTAAGAGTTCCCTGGCAAAGGGCTGTTTAGTGCCAGCTATGGCTTGAAAGCTGACTGAAGAAAGGATCTTCAGCTCCTCTGGGTGCTGATTTGATTAAAGCAAATCTCTGGTGCTAGGAGCTGTTTGGAAGAAAGCAGAAACCACTGTATTTGAAGAGTTGACTGGGGAAAGCCTGCCTTACTCTTTACTGCAACCTATAGGTTGAGAAGAGGAAAGAAATGAAAACTCAGGGAGTAGGTATGTCTAACTTCATAGAGACCCTGTCTGAAGGTAACTCTTTTTACTGAAAGAATAGAATGCCAGAATTTTGCTAAAAGAGTTTAACACTACCTCTCAGCACTCAGCCAAGACCTGTAATTCTCTTATAGACCCCATACTTGTTCAGCGGAACTGAGAGCAGCAGAAATGTTGCTTCATTTCTAGAGTTCAGGACTTAGAAAAAGAGTAGGTTAAATATAATATAGATTTTTCCTAAAGAGATCATAAACAACCACTTCATAGACCAGAATTATGAGCTGCCTGAGACAACTTTTTCCTCATTCATATGTCCAATTTCTGGGTTTCTGTAGGTTTGTGCCCATTTTCCCCACTGATCACTCTCTTAACCCTATGTGCATTGATTAGAAAATATGATCCAGGTTAATGGGTGAAACTTCTTCTAAAAATTATTCTTATTTTTGCCTTCTTCTTATTAAATGTTTCAGATTCAAGATTTAAAGACATCATTATCACAGATGTGTATACATGGGAAGTACAATAATGGGAGGTAAGGAGCTACAGTTGTGAATGAAAACAAGCATCCCCTCTTACATCAGGGTTATTCCCTTGGACCCAGAGAGTGAATCACAGCCACTCTTCTGAGTAATCACACTGATTTACCAAAGCAAATGCAGACTATAATGTGTTAGATAGCACTGACTGAAAGACAGAGACAGAAACAGAAAGAGGTGGGGCACTGTGTTTATGCATATCATCTGGCCACACTTGGATTACACACACATAATTATGCAGAATATGTGTAAAAGTCATTTTATAGGCAAAAACACTAGAAGTTTGGGGGTTGGGTAAAAACAGGTTTATGTAGGAGACAGTTTGATCTTAGCTTTGAAAGAAATGAGAGATTCTATGAGACAGAGGGATGGTGGGAGAACTTTTCAGGCAAGAGGGTCATCTTGGATTAAGTAAGGATAGTAAATGGAATGGCTTGTATGAGATACATCAAAAAGACCAGTTTGGCTAGACCCTAAAGTATATCTTAGAGAGTAATTTGTAATAAGGCTGGGAAGGTAGACTGGACCTAAGGTAGACTGGACCCAAGTTGTAAGGGGCTTCAAATGTCAAACATATCATTTTGTTTCAGGTCACAGAAGGAAGAAGGAAGGTAAGTTTAGTTGCTTTTGAACAATCAACTTTAGATTTAACATAGATGCATTGCTCAAGCTTTTCATCAATACCTCTGGTCATTGCATGCAACATCTGACTTCCTGTCACCTCTCTCCAATAGAAGCCTTAATCACTGCAGAGACACTAGAATTTTTACAGCGATTAAAAATCAGTAGACCTCAGATCTATTAATTGGTGTTTATGTGTGAGGGAATGGGAAGGGGATTGTGAAGGGAACCAGGGTCCAATAAGTAATCAATCACTATTTCTAATTTTATCAGAGAGGGGCCATTTTTAGCAGGTTAACACAAATTTCCTTTTGGAGATTGCTAAAATATCCATTCTGCAAGGTGCTTACACATGTCTCCAGAAAATAAGGCCATGAACAGGGGAATGGAAAAATATACAGACGACCTCATTATAGATTGTTATCAGAGGGCTTGGGCTTGCCCTACATGCCAAAGGTCACAATTTATTAAGGATTAGCAGGAAGAATGTTCAGACCCAGTTTTTCTGAAAGTGGTATATCAAAAGAACTCTAGCTATGAAATTACAGAATCTTAGGTAACTCACAGATCTGGACAATTAGAAGTATCTCATCAAGTATTCATTTTAACCCTTAGTTTGAAAATAACTTCCATTATGCCATACCCAACAAATGGTCATCCAGGTGGTTTAAAGACTTTTAAGGAGAGAGAACCTGGCTTTGAATCTTGACTACAGTGCTTCCCTGAGTCAGAGGATCTGAGTTCAAATATTGACTAATATTTGATACCTCTGTGATCTTAAAGACTCAGTTTACCTCCCTGGACCTCAGTTTCCTCACCTGAAAATTAGGTGGTTGGCCTAGATGTTCTCATAGTTCCCTTTTAATTCCTGTTCTATGTCTTTTGACTCTTAATCAAACTCCCTTTTTTTCAATTACACTAGGTTCCTTCTCAGTGTGAACATCACTGCCCCACCAACAGATTGCATGGACCAGGAAGAAAGATATCATGGCTCATTCATTTTCATTTCCCTCTGCCAATAAATCTGTTCAAATGAATTGAATTCCTCTTCTGGGGTACTATAAAAAATGAAATTTTAGAAGGCACACTTGAGGAAAAGTGAAGTCTTTATAGGCCAGCAGCCACAAGCAAGAGGGAAAAAATGACAAAGACTTTGGTGATGAGGAGGAAATATGAGAAGGAAGCATATCCTTAAATTTGGAGTACAGAAGACCGGAGTTCAAATAATGCCTCAGCTAAATTGGTCAGTAATCCTAGACAAGTCTCTTAAATTCTCAGTCTCAGTTACCTTATTTGTAAAATGAGAGTGTTTGGTGTAATGACCTCTAAGGTCCCTTGTATCTTAAAATTTATCCTATTATAATAACGGAAACAAAGCAATCCAATCTAATACAGTTTCCCACAGGGAAGGGGAAACAATAGTACATGACACATTGTTGTGTCAAGTAAACTCTCAGTATTAGCCAGGCTAACTTTCTATCATTTCAGTCCTGGCATTGCATCCTGCTGTATCCCAGAATACATCCTTATTGAGGAGAGTGTGCATAATAATTTGACATTTCAAAGAAATACAATTTAAGGGTTCTAAAGTGAGTTATCCCCTTTGCTAAGCTTGAAACATCAAAAATAGATGTCCCTGGCATGATAGCACACTGAAGTCATTCTGAACAAAAAATGAGAAATCTCATTCCTCATTTTCCTTTCCGCCCCTTTCTCCCAACAAGGCTTAGGCAGATGGAAATATCAATTTAGTTACTTGACATTTGGAAGCATAAGTGACTTAAGTATTTTATGGGCCCCTCTTGTGGAAACATATTTGATAACATCTGCCCAACATCTTCACTTATCATCACAGCCAAGTGTGATTTGGGAGAAAAAAAGAATGTATGATCCACAGAACATGTGGCTTCTCTCCCTGGCACTGCCATAGTCCTAGGCACTGGCAATTGTACCTACCCATGCCACATCTATCTTACCAAAGAAGCAATAACTACCTGGGGAAGAATATTGGAAAATATATTGAACCTGACTTCCATCCCTTACACACCTCATGACTTCTCCCTGGTACTCAGTTTCCTCACCTGTAAAAATGAATGGGTTGGAGAGGACAATCTCACAGGACCTTTCTTGCTCTAATATGTTATATTTCTAAGTTTCTATAACAGATTTTTGAAGGAGATGAGGCACTAGATAAGACAAAGCTATAATTCATCTAATCTCTAGTGTAACTAAAATCTTTCTAGAAAAATTGAGATTTCATTAGAAGAAACTCAGTGGAAATATTGGATATGACCAGGAAGTGTCCGCTTATAAGTCTCAATTTTTACTTTTCTTCTGGAAGTAAAGTTTCTCTCAACATTTTACTCTTTTTCCCCCTTGAGGCATAATGCTACCCTTGCTAGCAATTCTAATGCATCTTTTATCTAATGAAATATGGTATTTGGCTGATGTCCTTTCCTCACCTTACCTTGGTTATTAGTCTTAAGTCTGGTACTTCAAAGAATCATCAAATATTTCTGTTTTATTTTGGTCTTTCAAAGAATAGAAGGGTAATACCTTCCCTGAAGGCATTTTATGAAGACTTATTAGGTCACCTGCAACAGGTAATGATGATAAAACAATTAGCAACATTCATCAAGATCACCTACACAAATAGGCATCAAGGCTCGTTCAGACCTCTGCATTCACATCCAGGATCAAGATACAGCTCTCCTTGTACTTTATGTTAGGAGACCAACTAATAACTCAGAGTCCTGGTTAGCTGGTGCTGGCATATGTGTACCAGATACTTCCTAACCTGTTACATGGCAACTTGGGTGGAACAGGATACCTAATTCCTCTCTGATCCATATATTTGTTGAATGAGTGGGATGAATTCTTTTCACTTTCCATAATTTCCCAATATGAAAAATGCTTTTCTTTAGGAAGTCGTCATAGAATACCCATGCTAGAAAGGGCTTTAGAGGAAAAGTATATCAGAACTTGGAAGGATCATAGAAGATGGAATGTCATAGCTAGAAGGGGGCCAGAAATAATAGATCATGACATCTTAGAAATGGAAAGGAACCGAGGGAAAATCTTTTATACGGTAGATGAAGTCACTGAGGTCCAGAGATATGGGTTGACTTGGTCAATAACCCAAGTCAATTTGTCTTTTGTTCCAGAACCCTTTTTGAATTGTTTCTTTGGCTCTTGAATTAGATTCATTCAAATATGATGGAATATTTTATTTCATTTTAAAGCTGGTATTTAAATTTTAAAGTTAGAATTTTAATTGATGTAGCTCAGTTAACCCAATCTCCTCATACTGTAAAGGCACGAGCAGGATGATGCATAACACTAGTGGGATAGCATAGTGCTGGGAGAAAGCACTGTTTCTGCAAACATAATACATACGTTCTATCCTAGCTCTGTTCCCTACCAACTATGTAATATTGGGTCAATGATGTCACCTCTCTGAGACTAAGTTTCATTGTTCGTAAAATGAGATTGAACTCGATCAGCACTAAAGACCCTTCAATATTGACATCTTTTATTATTGGAAAAATCCTTCTGTCTGAGCTATTTCTTTCAATCTAGGCTTAAAGCTTGTTTCCTCTTGTTGTCCTGTGAAAATGTGACAGAGACTTAATAGAAGGCTTTTTCTGTTAGATTATAAATTACACAACTGCAGAAACTATCTTCTGCTTATTTGTGCTATCTCCTTTCATGTCTAACTCAGTAAAGAGTCCTTAAAGGTTGGGGAATTAAATTCATATGAAGATGTCAAGGCAGCTAGGTGGTATAGTGGATTATGTTCCGGGCCAAGAGCCAGAAAACCATGAATTCAAATCTAGCCTCAGACGCTAACTAGTTATGTGACCTTGGACCAGTAAGTTATCCCTGTTTGCCTCAGTTTCCTCATCTGTAAAATAAGCTAACAAAGAAAATGGCAAGGCACTCTAGGATCTTTGTCAAGAAAACCCAAAATAGGGTCATGAAGAGTTGGACATGGCTAAACAATTATAACACAGAACTCAGGGTGAAAAGCATATTAGAATATGGATGGAAGTCAACAGTTCTGATTCCACTAGAGCTTCCAGAAGAGAAAAGAGGCAATGTGCTACAGAAAAAAAAAAGATTGCTGGGTCAGGAGTCTAGTGTTTAAATCACAGTTCAACAATTTCTTTACTTTTTAATGTCAGCCTCATTTTATATCTCCCTAGATCCCAGTTACCCACTTCATAAAATGAGGAGGGTTGAATTGAACCATATGTAAAGACCCTTCCATCTCCAAGTATAACTCCAAAACATATACCAATTTTCCCCTCTCTTTTCCAATTTTAAAAAATTGGGACTCATTCACCAGAAAAAGAGTTGTTCAGTCATTTTAGTTGTATCTGACTCTTCATGACTTTATTTGGAATTTTCTTGGCAAAGTCATTGGAGTAGTTAGCCATTTCATCCTTTTGGTCATTTTACAGATGAGTAAATTGAGGCAAACAGGGTAAAGTGACTTCCGTAGGATCATACAGCTAATAAGGGTCTGAAGTCATCTTTGAATTCAGAAAGATGGGTCTTCCTGACTGTAGACTCTGTACTCTCTACACTTTGGCACCTCCTAATTCCTACTACCCACCAAAAAAATGCATTTCCATATGCAAAAAAGAACACAAAAGAGGAATGAAAATGTATCTCCATTTCATATGCTATATAAAGTAAATAATAAATTCCACACATACAGTCATAAACGAACCGGTGTGGACTGAGTATTCACTATGTTCAGAGCAGAGTTTCAAAGATTTCCTACATTAATTGGTAATCAGTCTTTGGGATAGTTCACAATTTTTTTTTGTCTGGGAAGTATTTCTTCAATTGCTCACTTCTCCTTCTCTCTCTTTTTTATACTATTCTACTTTGTCTTAAATAGAAATACAATTGTAGTTTGTATTCATTTATGGTTCCACGAAACTTGGTTGTTTTTCTTTGATTTTTCTTGGGGAGGGGGGGTCAAATTTTGTTTTCTGTTTGGAATATCAAATAGATTCCTGCTAATGAAACAAAGTGTTTATTAACCTAGATACTTTGCTTTTGTTTATTGCCTTCAAATGGATGCTTTTGAATAAGAGAAAGAGAAAAGACCTTTCTCCTGTCAAAGTTTATTTCTATCTTTTTTATGGGGAGAGTTGACACTGATTGTGGGGTACTTAATTTTTGGGTGGGTTATTGATGGCCCCTTTTGCACAAGCATACTTGAACTCCCACCTCACTATTTGTTTGTACTTCCACGTCTCAGTTTAGTCATCCATTAAAAAAGAGCAATGCATTTACCTAATAAGAAAAGGGGTATAGTTAGATGAGATTGTTTTATTTGTACATATGTATATGCACACACATATATGTGCCATGTATATGTTAGGCACATATACACACATAATATGTATGCGTATATGCATGTATGTGTTGTTATATACAAGTTTATATGTGAATATGTACATGTGCACATATATGTCCCTATATATGTACATGCATGTTGATATAGCCATATGCATACATATATGTATATACACACATATATATGCCTTCATATGGGCATATATATTATATTATATTGATGCATAACAAGTAATAAATACATTATAGGCATACTATATTATGCATACACAGATATACATACAAATGTATGTACATGTATGTATATACATATATACAGACACATTTTCATGGTATTCTTGCCTTTTGAGCAAAGAGAACCCCAAAGCATTGTTATGTTGGTGTTTTTATTAGTGTTGACTGGTATATTGAGCCAGCCAGGCTCACAATGTCATATTGATTTTCAAAGTGAGTACTTAACTGATGCATCAACGTTAAATCTAAACATAACCCCTTCACAGGAAATGAAACATGATCTCTTTCTACTAGGAAGTTTTCTATGATGTATAAAAGTCTCAACTCCATTAGCATCCAAAGAAACAAGGCTCTGGTTCTCAAGCAGTTTCCTAGAATCTTGGAGCTAGCTTGGACCTCAGAGACCAACAGTTCCATCCTGAAACAAATGAGGAAACTCCATCTAAAAGATGCACAATAGGACTTTGCTGTCCTGGTAATCTTGAAAGATACTCAAAAGTTCCTTTGACTGTTAAGCAAATATACAAGATGAGGTCTCATCTAAAGAAGTGCTAAGATAATAAAGAGACTGAGAAAAGTTTTGATGCCAGAAGATATCAATACATTCTATTTATATACCAGAGTCTTAGAGTTTGAGGCTGTCTTGTCCAACATGTTTTCTGCAGCATACCCAATAGGTTGTCACTTCAACACCAGAGGAAACCTAACTCCCAAGCTAGTCCATTCCAATTTTAGGTAGATCTAATTGTTAGGAAGTTGTTTTGATTTGTTTTCAATCTTAACATTTCCTTTTTGTCGAATTTATCTGTTGTTCTCACCACTGCCCTCTAGAGTAAAGGGTTGTTGCCCCTACAGTCATTAGTAGGAGTAGGAGCAGTAGTGTAGTAGTAGTAGTAGTAGTAGTAGTAGTAGCAGCAGCAGCAGTAGTAGCAGTAGTAGTAGTAGTACTATCACTACTTTTTGTTACCGTTTAGTCATTTTCAGTGGTGTCTGACTGTGATATCCATTTAGGGTTTTCTTGAAGTGTTTTGCCATTTCCTTCTTCAGCTCATTTTACAGATGAGGAAATTTAGGCAAACAGAGTTAAGTGATGGCCAAGGGTCACACAGCTAGTATCTGCGGCCAGACTTGAACTCAGGAAGATGAATCTTCCTGACTCCAGCCCTAGCACGCTATCCATTGGGCCACCTAGCTGCCCCACTACTACCACTACTACTACTACTACTACTACTACTACTACTACTACTGCTACTACTACTATTGCCATTGCTAGTACTACTACTACCACTACTACTACCATATAGCCAGCATTCATATATCATTTGATAAATACTATACAGATTAAACTAATGAAGGATTCCAGGACATCAAGTAACTTTCCTAGAGTCATTTAGCTGAAAAGTGGTAGAACACTGAAGTGTTCTAACTATAGCTTCAGGGCTCTTTCCAGTCACTGGGTACAGAGAAGTAATATGTGGCAAGGGAGCAAAGAATAGCATCCATTTAGATGTCAATGTAAATATTGATAAGACAGCAATCACAAAGATCATTCAGATCAGAGGACCCAGAGTAGTGAAAGTCCTTGAGTTCATGTCATACAAAGATCAATGAAAGGAACTCAGAATGCTTAGTCCAACAAAGAGGAGCTTTAAGGGAAACATTGGAACTGTCATTATGCACTTGAACAATCTTGACTTAAAGGAAATATTACAGTTGTTTAGTTTAGCCCCAGAAGACCAAACTAGGAGCAATGGGTGGGAGTGGCAGGGAAATAGGTACATTTTAAGGTTTTCCACAAGGGAAGACTTCCCACCAATTATCCCCAAACTGAAAGGATGCCCCAGGTGCAGGTGGGCTCTACCTGATTGTAGATGTTTAACCATAATCTAAATGAACATTTGTCAAGTATGATATATTGTGAATTCTTTTTCAGATACAGGTTGTACTTAAAGGTCACAAACATTCTTTATAATTATGAAATTAAATGATAGAGATGTGCTTTATAAGACATCAAAAGGAAAAAGCAAATTAAGGAATTAAGACTATGGGAGGCTTGTGAAATTTAATCAGAAATCAAAAGGGAATCATTGAAATGAAAAACCTTCACTTGGAGAATCACTTAGACAAGCTATAATTAATTGTCCTCTCAGAACAATATTAGTTCTTGAGAAGACATCATTGCAAGCCTCTATCTTTGGCTTTGGGGGCATAATTAAAACAATTAAATTGCTGATAGAATTTTATTTCAGAAATTAATTCCACAGTCTTAAAAATGGAGGAAGAAATAAAAGCAAACTAAAGGTGATTCTGGGGAGCGGCTCCTGAATTTGAATAGAAGTTATGACAATCAAATGATGGCCTGTGTATATTGACATTTGTTTTCAACATTGTGTTTATCTCTCTTAACATTTTACTGTGAGACAGGATAGGTAATATAAAGAAGTAGGAAGGTTTAATGCGTTGTACAAAACAGCAGTAGGGGTCATAGAGATGGGACTAAACTAGCTATATTGGTGAATTCCACGTTTTAGTAAAGAGGAAATGCACAGAGAATAGAGAATCAACCTTAGACTAATGAAGATCTGAATTCAAATCTAGCCTCTGATCAAACTAGCCTACTTTATTCAGCCTGTCTCAGACCTGCAAACCATATCAGACTTCAATTAATCACAAAGTTGTCAAGCACTAATTAATTATCTAGCACACGCCAGATACTGTGCTAAGTGCTAGGGATAGAAAGAAAGACAAACACATAAAATCAAAAACTCAGGGAGCTATCCACCATGGGATTTATGTCATCTGTCTTACCACTCCCCCATTTTCCCACTATGAACAACACCACTGGATAAGATTGCCAGAAAACATTCATCCATTCCCTGGGGGAATAAATCCATTCATCTTTGGAACTCTCTCCCTTACCCAATATAATAAGGATGCCATTTGCTGTTGTTGCTGGTGCTGCTCTGGTTCTTTGAGGCATTTGAAGGAACAGTGGATTCATTCACAGGCTTAGAGGCAGGTGTCAAACCAAGCCTCAGACACCTACCGTTTGTATGACCCTGGGCAAATCACTAAAACTCTAATTGCCTCAGTTGTCTCATCTATAAAAATGAGTGCAATAGCACCGACCTCTTACTGTTGTTTTGAAGACCAAGTGAGAAAATAATTGTAAGGGATTGGCACAGATGAAGCGCTGTATGTTACCTATTGCTATTATTATTAATTCTATTTCTATTATAATTATATACTTATTATTAATTCCTTCCTTCAGTTATTCGTTAACGATCTTAGAAATGACACACCGTGACCTGGACTATTTATTCCAGCAGCTTCCTAGTTGCTCTCGCTACTGAAAGTCTCCAGTACAACATGCACTCAGCTGTCAATGGGATTTTCCTTTTTTCTCTCAATTTATTTATTTATTTTTAGTTTTCAACATTCATTTCCATCTGTCCCATCTCCCACCCTAAAACACTGATCATTCTGATTACCCGCTTCCCCCAATCTGCCCTCCCTTCCGTCATGCCTCTCCTTTCCCTTATTCCTATCTTCCCTCTTTTCTTGTAGGGCAAGATAAATTTCTATAACGCATGTATTTCTTATTTCCCAGTTACACGCAAAAACAATTCTCAACATTCATTCCTAAAACTTTGAGTTCTAACTTCTCTCCCTTCCTTCCTCCCCACCCATACCCACTGAAAAGGCAAGCAATCAAATATAGGCTACATATGTGGAGTTTTGCTAAAGACTTCCACAATAGTCATGTTGTGAAAGAGTACCTATATTTACCTCCATCCCATTCTGCTCCCTGTTCATTCAATTCTCTCTTTCGACCTTATCCCTCCCCAAAAGCATTTACTTCTAATTACTTCCCTCCTCTCATTTGCGCTCCTTTCTATCATCCCCACACACCCCAATTACCCCTTTCTTACTTATTTGCCTGTAGTGTAAGATAGATTTTCACACCAAATTGAGTGTGAATGTTATTCTATCCTTAAGTAAAATGTCATAAGAGTATGTTTCACTTTTTCACTCTCACCTCCTTCTTTTCCCCTCCATTGAAAAAGTTTTTCTTGTCTTTTTTATGAGAGATAA
>JAQQSK010000022.1:8058-28877 GCA_028658325.1 Potorous gilbertii
CAAAAACTTTTCAGTTTAATGTAATCAAAATTATCCATCTTGCATTTCATAATGCTTTCTATCACTTCTTTAGTAAAAAATTCTTCCCTTCTCCATAAATCTGATAAATACACTATTCCTTGCTCCTCCAATTTATTCATGGTATCAATCTTTATACCTAAATCATGTACCCATTTGGACTTTGTTCTTGTGTACGGTGTCAGGCATGGGTCTGTGCCTAATTTCCACCACACTGTTAACCAGTTTTCCCAGCAATTTTTGTTGAATAGTGAGTTCTTATCCCAGAAGCTGGGGTCCTTGGGTTTATCAAACAGGAGATTGCTATATTCCTTGCCTACTGTGTCTTGAGTGCCAAGTCTATTCCACTTGTTTACTCCTCTGTTTCTTAGCCAATACAAAGTGGTTTTGATAACTGCTTCTTTATGGTACAATTTGAGGTCTGATTGCGCTAGGCCACCCTCCCAAGCATTTCTTTTCATTAGTCCCTTTGATATTCTGGACCTTTGGTTCTTCCAAATGAATTTTGATATTATTTTATCCAGCTCTAGAAAATAATTATGTGATAGTTTAACTGGTATGGCACTAAATAAATAATTTAGGTAGAATTGTCATTTTTATTATATTAGCTCGGCCTACCCATGAACAACTGATGTTTTTCCACCTCCTTAAATCTGACTTTATTTGTGCAAAAAATGTCTTGTAATTGTGTTCATATAATCCCTGGGTTTGTTTTGGCAGGTAAACTCCTAAGTAGTTTATAGTGTCTACCCTAGCTTTAAATAGGATTTCTCTTTCTACCTCTTGCTGTTGGACTTTGTTGCTAATACATAGAAATGCAGAAGATTTGTGTGGATTTATTTTGTAACCTGCAACTTTACCAAAGTTGTTTAATATTACAAGTAGTTTAAGCTTTATCTTTTTCAAAAAAATTTTTTAATAAACTTTTTTGTTTGTTTTTTGCATTTATTAGTATTTTATTTTTTCCAATTACATGTAAAGATTGTTTTCCATATTCATTTTTGTAAGACTTTTAGTTCCAAATTTTTCTCATTCCTTCTGTTCCCTCCCTGCCCTCAACCCAGCAAACAATTTGGTATAGGTTATACATGTACAGTCATGTTGTGAGAGAAAAATCAGAACAAAAGGAAAAAATAACATAAGAAAGAAGGAACAAACAAAAAGTGGAAATACTATGCTTCAATCTGCATCCAGACTCCATATTTATTTTTCTGGATGTGGATAGTATTTTCCATCATGAGTCTTTTGGAATTATCTTACCTCATTGTACTGTGGAGAAGAGTCAAGTCTATCATAGTTGATTATTGCATAATGCTGATATTATTGTTTATAATGTTCTCCTGGTCCTGCTCAATTCACTCAGCATCAATTCACATTAAGTTCAGGTTTTTCTGAAATTTGCCTGCTCATCATTTCCTGTAGAGCAATAGTATTCCATTACATTCATATACCACAGTTTGTTCAGCCATTCCCCAATTGATGGGTATCCCCTCAGTTTCCAATCCTTTTCCACCACAATAAGAGCTGTTTTATTTTTGTACATGTGGGTCCTTTTCTCTTTTTTTTCCTGCTTTTTTGGGATGCAGACCGATTTGTGGCATTGCTTGATCAAAGGTTACGCACAATTTTATAGCCTTGTGTGAATAGTTCTACATTGCTTTCCACTAACAATTCATAAATGTTCCAATTTTCTCAAATATTCTCCACCATTTATCATTTTCCTTTTCTGTCATGTTAGCCAATCTGATAGGTATGGGGTCATACCTCAGAGTTGTTTTAATTACATCTCTAATCAGTAGTGATTAAGAGCATTTTTCTTTGACTATAGATAGCTTTAATTTCTTTATCTGAAAACTGCCTGTTCATATTCTTTGGTCATTTATCAATTGGAGAATGACATATGTTCTTATAAATTTGACTCAATTCTCTATATATTTTAGATATGAGATCTTTATCAGCAACAATGGCTACAAAAATTCTTTCCCAGCTTTCTGCTTTCTTTCTAATCTTGGTTGGATTACTTTGTTTATGCAAAACTTTTTAATGTAATGTAATCTAAATTCTCTATTTTGCATTTCAAAATGTTTTCTGTCATTTGCTTGGTCATAAATTCATCCCTTCTCTGTAGATCTGATGGGTAAACTTTCTTGCTCTACTAAGTTGCTTATGGTATCATCCTTTATGTCTAAATCATGTACCCATTTTGACATTATCTTGGTATACAGTGTAAGATCTATGTCTATGTCTAGTTTCTGCTATAGTGTTTTCCCAGCAGTTTTTGTCAAATAATGCTTTCATATCCCAGAAGCTGGAGTCTTTGGTTTTATCAAACAGTCAATTACTGTAGTCATTGACTACAGTGTCTTACATACCTAACCTATTCCCCTGATCCACCACTGTTTCCTAGCCAGTATCAAATATTTTTGATGATTAGTGATTTATAATATATTCTTAGATCTGATATGGCTAGGTCACCTTCCCTTGTACTTCTTTTCATTAATTCCCTTGATGTTCTGGACATTTTGTTCCTCTAGATGATTTTGTTATTTTTTTAGCTCCATATTTTTTTCTTATAATTTGACTGGTATGGCACTGAATAAATTAATTTAGGTAGAGTTGTCATTTTTATTATATTAGCTCAGCCTACCTGTGAGCAACTGATATTTGTCCAGTTTTTTAGATCTGACTGGATTTGTGTGAAAATTTTTTTGTAATTGTGTTCATGTAGTTCTGGGTTTGTCTTGGCAGATAGACTCCCAAATACTTTATATTGTCTGCAGTTATTTTAAATGGAATTTCTCTTTCTATGTCTTGCTGCTGGTCTTAGTTGGTAATATATAGAAATATTGATGATTTATGTGGATTTATTTTATATCCTGCAAATTTGCTAAAGTTATTAATTTTTTCAAGTAATTTTTTAGTTGATTCTCTAGGATTCTTTAAGAGTGATAGTTTTGTTTCCTGATTGCCTATTCTAAATCCTTCAATGCTTTTTCTTTCCTCTTATTGATATAGCTAATATTTCTAGAACAACATTAAATAGCAGTGTTGATAATGGGCATCCTTATTTTATCCTTTATCTTATTTGGAATGTTTCTCTCTTATCCCCATTACATACAATGGTTGCTGATGGTTTTGGATGTTGCTTATCATTTTAAGGAAATGATATCTTTTAAATGTGGTCAACTTCTCTAGTTATATTATCCTTCCAACAACAAAGTGTGACATTATATACTAAAAGTTTCACATCTACATTCTAATGAGTGAATTCAGCATTTATGAACCATTTACTATGAGCAAAACACTATGCTAAATGCTGGGGATACAAAAAGAGAAGAGAGTCTTTATTCTCATGGAGCTCACCTGCTAAGGGGGAAACAACACACATTGGACCTTTCAGGTGCAAATCAGATGGAAAGGTCCTATGGTACTTAGAATGCAGCAGCATTTCAGATGCCTCATCTTTAATGTTGTTACTCTGGATAAAATCACATTAGTTTCTGATATTGTACCATGATATGAACAATGCTAAAGACTTGTTTGGCAAGAGGTTTATTTTCTGGATCCTCAATAGACATTGGCAGTCACACTGTGAGTGCTACATTTTTGTGTGATACATGTACATGTACATAGGTATGAATGTTTACTGCATATATATGTATTTATGCCCATTACCCATAATTCTAATGATGATTTTCTTTCCTGAACTTTTTGAAAAGGCTAGACTTTCTCTGATATCCCTATTAGAATTGGGGAAATATAAAGGTGGAGAAGCAGGCATCCATGTTAGTGTCTTGAGCAAAAATTTCTAGCTTCTTGCTGACTGTGTAGTGAGGAATGTTTACCAACTTTACCAATGTTTACCAGTTTATTGTTGATTAATGAAGAAAGTTGGAGTTTTATAACCTTTGTTCTCATTCTGAGTTTATCTTTTTGTATATTATTTATGTTTCAACATAGCCGCAGAAAAGGGGTTATCAGAGAAAATTCTTTTATTTTTCTCTCTTACCTAGTACTCCTGGAGAGATATGATTTGAAGAAGTGAGAGGCAAGTGAAGAAAGGAATGCAGAGAACATGTTGGAAAGAAATATGTAGCTATTAAGAGCAACGATGCTAAGTAGTAGTTGGGTAGTGTGTGGAATACTATGAGTGTTTGAATGTCTAAGTGAGCAGCCAGACTCAGGAAACCAGATGGTGATAAAGGAGTATTGTAAACTTGATGATTAGAAATGGAGGTGTGACCAACAAAGGCACTTTGGACAAGGTCTGGAGAGAATTGGAATAATCATGGAGAATAAGTGAGAGCAACAGCCATCACTAGTACCTTGGTGTATTTTATGTAGTTTGGAGGGATAAATGCAGCACAGGTAAAGAAGTGTAAATTTATTGGTAGTATCCAGAAATAAAATTCACTGTTGGTGTGAAATGCCATTTAATTTGCAAACACCTACTTATAGATCTCTGATGAATGTTTTTTATAATCCTCTACATTTTCATGGGTCAGCTGCAAAACTAAAAATACCACAGTCTCTGCCATCAAAGTATATTCTATTGGAAGAAAATTACATGGGACTGGATAATTAAATAAAAAATTCATGCAAAATAAATACACAGCAATTTCTGGGGGTAGGGAGAATATTGAGATATGGTGGGGAGTAGGAAAGATCTTGTATAAGATTAAAGGGAGCTAGGAGTTTTAGGGGGCACAGATCAAGGGGGAGAACATTATCAGGTCAGAGGGACAGCCTGTGCATAGTTATAGAGGCAAGATATAGAATGCCTATGAACCAAGAAAAGTCATCGAGACCATTTTCTTTTTTCTAGGATATAAAGGAAAGAAAATTCTGTGCAGGTTGTCTGAAAATTGCTGCATATCTGTAAAACATCAATGAGCAAAGTGATATTCATTTAATTAAACTTTTAAATTTTTCTAGTGGGATAAAAAGAAGGATCAAATATTTTGGCCCACTTTCCTTCTTTGGGGTCTAGTAAAAAAGAGAAAACAGCTGCTTGAATATGAAGCAGTTTAAGGGTCAAATATTGTTCTGCTCTGTTGTGCTGACATCACTTAACTCTCCCCAGGAGACTAAATGCTAACGTCATTCATTTGAAATATCCATAGTTAGTCTGATCATCAGGCCTAACATCAGTCATCACTTTAGTCTGAGATCTCTGAGCATCTGTTGGGTCAGTGATTACAAATAAATATTGTAATTCAGACACGCTTTGTTTCAATTGGCTAGTAGAGGGGGATAAAGAAGATATTTGCATGATTATGTGAAAACACAATGTAGCCATCAAGTAAAAACATAGATGTCAGTTTCAAACTTGGACTAGTCACTTGTGGTAGACAAAAAAGACTATAATTTGACACTTGGCAAAATTAGGTAAATTGCAAAGAAAGGAAATGAGATTTGAGAAAAATGTCCAACTTTTTCTTAGCAACAATTTTCTAGTATCTTTTCTTCCAATGGAAAGGAATTACCCATGATTCAAAAGAGGTGGTATCTATCAATCTGTGATGTAGTTTCAGCTAGTTTGATCTCCCATCCTAGTCCCTTAAAATCACCAACAAAAGAATCTAGTTAGAAAGTTCCTCTGAAGTAAACTCTTGGGAATAAAAATAACGGTGAATAATTCTTCTGATATTTAAACTATGAACCAAGATAAAGGTATCAGTTTAAGTTCTGGAAAAGATTTTTGTCATTGTCCTAATTATAGAGTTCATAGAATGAGATCCCATAGTTTCTCAAAACAAAAAGCCAAAATAAAACAGAACCTTATTTTCTTCTGTCCACTATTTTTGATAATTTTTTTTTACATAATGAGATTGAAACACTGACCTCTGGATTTGCTGTATTTTTGAATCCTTGAGCCTCTCACAGGTGTTTTGGCTCATTTCCTAAAATAAGTGCATTTCATATAGAATATATTTTTCCCATTTCACTGAAATATTATGAAATTAGGAAAACTTACATGTAAGACCTTAATTTCCTATGCAACTTCTTCTTAAATGAAAAGCATTGTATTAGAACTTGATAATTATTTGGAGAGGGGAAATTTCTATACATTTGAAAATAAAAATATACAAAAAGGTGCTTCCCATCTTTCTTTACTGCTATTCCAGAAATAAGTGTTCCAGAACTGCCCTCCCCGCAGTGTACTTGATATTTCTATCTATTAATATCTCCGTTAGAGTATATAAATAGTTTTAAATAAAGTAAGTAATAAAGTAAAGAAATTTTCAAGCATAGGATGAAAGGAAACTTGGAAGCAAAAACTCATTTCAAAATTAGAAAAACCCTAAGGTTACTTCAGGCAAATGCTTCAAAGCCATTTTTAGTTTTCTTCTTTTTTCTCTTTTCTTTTTACCATGTGTGTTTTTGGAGGGACTGTAGGAGAAGGTAATGGTGAATGTACCATTGCATTTTAAGGATTGGTCTTTGCAATTATAGTGATAACTGTTTTTAAAACTATTTAAAATCTCAATATGATTGATAGAATTAATTACTATGCTGATTTTGTGAATATCTGGTTTTGGGGGGGATTTTATCATTGGAACAAGAAATAGAAATCTTTGTACTTTTTTGATATGGCAATGGAGGAGGGGATTTCTGAATTTTGAATAGGTATTTTCCTAGCCTGAGTAAACCCTGTTTGTCATTACTTATATCAAATAGTTTGTTTCATGAGTGTTGGAGAAGGAAAGATTAAGATTCTAAAAACATTAGAAGTATTTATCAAGGTGGCTTCAAATAGGTCCTGGAGCTGACCTGGAATAAAATCCAAAAATTAACAGTGAAGTGCTGTAATGCTCATGGTTTTCTTCTTTTCTTAATTAAGCAGTTGGGTGGAAGCTATCTGCTGAAACATAGGAAATGATGTTTTATGGTGATGTCCATAGAATGAATTAACAAGAAATGATTTAAATAGTCTAGTATCAAGCTGTAGGTCATGGGATCATAGATCCAGAGCTGGAAGCTACCTCAAAGGGACCCAAAACCTTATATGCTCCAATCCCTCATTTTACAGATGAGAAAGCTTAAGCATAAGAAGGTGAAATCACTTACCCACAGTCACAATAGTAGTCTCCAGAGTTAGTGCCAGAATGAGTAATAGAGCAACTGGTGGAAAAGTTTTTAGGAATTTGCAGATATTCAGGAATATTAGTAATTGTTATCTCCATCTGTAAGAGTTGTGATAATCACTTAGAGAATGGAGAGAAAATGCATTTTAAACTGTCAGGTGCCCAGATTTGCTACCCAAGAGTATTAACAGTACATTAAGCATCACATTCCATACCAGTTAGCCTGTGTGACAAAAACACATAACTAGACTACTGCAATGTATTTTTCTCACTTCAGTGATATAAAAACAAAATACTATGTAAATATGAATGGACTCAAATAGTTAATTAAAAATAGTTAAAATTCAAAATATGGTATGAAAAGAACATAAAACATACATTCTTTAAAATCATAGCATATTAAAGTTGAAAAAGACCATGGAGATCATTTATTCCAACTTATTTTATATGTGAGAAAAACAGACCCAAAGAAGAGATTTTTTTCCCCCAAGGTTACATAGCTAGCTAAACACAGTTCTGAGACTAACGTGGGTCTTCTTTTCTTAATCAAAATACATTATACAGATTATGCACATTTACAATATGCACATGTATATGTATGTATAGGTGCCATTATTAGCACTACTCCCATTTTACAGATAAGCAAATTGAGGCAGGTATTTGTTATAAGGTTGTTCCTCCCCCTATTTTTCTCTAGTGTAAATTTAATGGGCTATGGATGAAGAGATGGGAGCTATTGTAATAATTTTAAAAATTCACAGAGAACTTTGTGGGAGCCAAGATGGTGGAGTAAGCAGTAATCACTACAATTCTCCCATATTTAGCTCAAAACAACTATAAAAGCGCCCCCCAAACAAATTCTGGACCAGCGAACCAGCAAAAAAGATGAGGTAAAACAATCTTTGAGTGCAAGAAACTTGAAAAATTGAGAGGAAAAGTCCATCTCACTCTGGTAAAAGGAGAGCTCCGTCCAGGACAGGAAGCATCCCAACAAGCCAGTAGTAAGCCCCACCGTATCAAATCAGCTATAGATCCTGACCCCCCAGTGAGGTGGAGTAGGCAAATGCCAACACCAGGACCTTCCCTCCTCCATCCCATATGCTTCAACATAACAGGGGACTGGCAGACTCCAACTCTGAGAACTACCACTTGCTTCAGCCTAGCCTCTGGCAAACAAGAAGCTTCCAGCAGTTATACCTCTATGTGCTTCAGTGTAGCCCTGGGCAAACAGGTAGAGCAAACAGGAAGCTGCCAGGGTTCTACCACTTGCTTCAGCGTAGTGCTGAGCAAACAGGCAGCCATCAGCATTACATGCTTCAGTGTAGCCCAGGGGAAGCACAGAAACAACCCACTGGCCTCAGTAATGCCAATCACCAGCACTAGGACCTTGACTCAGCACCAGGTAAGTTGTAAGACTCCTACAGCCCCCACCAGCACCAGACACCTCTCACCACATCCCCTCAGCACATCACCAGACATGAGGGTGCTCCATGGGCCTCAGCACAACATCACTGCAGCATCAGGTAACAGCCAGGGTCTACAAATCCTAATAAAATAAGCCCAGGATAGTGCCCCTTCTACCCCAGTAGCAGAATTCAAATAAAAAAAATGAGCAAAAAACAACAACAAAAGAATCTGACCATAGAAAGTTATTATGGTGGCAGAGAGGATCAAGACGCAAACTCAGAATAGGACAACAATGTCAAAACATCTATGGGCAAAATCACACAGAAAAATGGGAGTCTCAAGCCCAAAAAGAACTATTGGAGAACTCAAAAAGGAACTTAAAATCATATAAGAGAGGTAGAATGCAAGTTGGGGAAAGAAATGAGTGATGCATAAGAATCATGAATAAAGAATCAGTTTTCCTTCATAATTTCTTGAAATTTTATGTCTAGGCTCTTTCTTTGATCATGGCTTTTGATTAGTCCAATAATTCTTGAATTATTCCTTCTAAAGCTATTTTCAATGCCAGTCATTTTTCCAAAGAGATATTTCTTTTCATTCCTTTGACTTTCTTCTACTTTTTTCTTGATGTCTCATTGAGTCATTAGCTTCCACTTGTCTGATTCTAATTTTTAAAGAAATTATTTTCTTCAGTGAACTTTTGTACCTCTTACTTGATTTGGCCACTTCTGAATTCTTAAGGAGTTCTTTCCTTTAGTGAATTTTTGTTCCTTTTATCTTTTGACCTATTCTGTTTCTTAAGGTATTATTTTTTTAGTTGCTGATTCTTTTTTGATGATTTTCTTGCATCACTCTCATTTTCTCCCCCATTTTTCATTTACATCTCTTAATTTTATTTTTAAAATCCCTTTTAAATTCTTCCATAGCCTGAGACCAATTCGGATTTTTCTTTGAGGCTCTGAATGTAGCTGTTTTCATTCCATTGCATTGATCTTCCTTATCACCATAATAACTTTCTATGGTCAGGTTTTTTTTGTTGTTGCTCTTTGCTCATTTTTCTAGCCTGTTTCTTGACTTTTAATTTTATGTTAAAATTTGACTATCCCAAGCTTCAGGTTTTACATGTTGTAGTTTTCAGAGCTGGGGTTTTGTAAGTTTTCAGTTCTTTCAAGGTAGTATGGTCTAAGGAAATGTATGGTCCCTGCTCTCCATGATTGAGGTCTGTGAATGACCACAAGCACTATTTTTCTGTCCTGGAACTGTGACTATGATCTGACCTCTTGTTAGTGTTCCTCCTTGCGCTTGGACTTCAATACAGAATTCTGTATGGGCAATGCAATAGAGTCCTGCTGTAGTGACAGCCCTTATAAGCAATCTCCTTCTGATCAATCATCCAATTCCCTTGCTATTGTCCCACCCCCTTGCTGTCTGTGGACTGAGAGTTCTGAAAGCCAATTCATTTACCCCAAGGCCTTTTGCTGGCTTACTTGGGGTGCCCCTTGCACTATATGGCCTGCATTGAACTGCATTCCATTCTTACCACAGTTAGACAAATCTTTTCTGCTAACTTCTAAGTTTCTTGACTTGGACGAATTGTTTCACCTCATCCTTTATTTGGTTCTGCCTCTCCAGAATTCATTTTGAGGCCTTATTTTAATATTATTTGGAGGAGGCTTTGGATAGTTCATTTATGACTCTGCCTTTACTCCACTGTCTTCTTGCTACCTGTCCTAGAAAGAGTCAGATAGGGAAGACCCATAAAATAAATTTCAGTTAGTGGACAAAATTGTCCTTTTCCCAAAAGACTACAATTTGGGAACATTTTTAATGGAATATATCTGTCATGATTTACTTTGCTTTCTATATCCTGAGAGCCCAGAACAGGGGTATGATCATTCTTGACCAGTAACTGCTCATGTAAACTGGCCAGATGTTGGCAGAAGATATTGTTTAACTGTAATTTTATTAATTTACTTCTCACGCAGAGAAATTCTTTCTTATGACAAGTCAATCACTTCCTAGTAAACAAGTGGTATTCATTCTTTTATATATGGTTGGACTTTATACCTGCTGGTGTTTCTTCCAACCTTTAAATTTTCTAAATCTTTATATTACCTTCCCATGTGAAAAAAGTTAAACTTTTATAACTGTTAAGGAGAGAAAATGTGAATTTCATCTAGTAGCTTATAATTT
This sequence comes from Potorous gilbertii, assembly GCA_028658325.1. Taxonomy (NCBI): domain Eukaryota; kingdom Metazoa; phylum Chordata; class Mammalia; order Diprotodontia; family Potoroidae; genus Potorous; species Potorous gilbertii. The sequence continues at coordinate 18,765 of JAQQSK010000022.1, forward strand.
CTTGAAAATCAACTATCATTTATTAAATGCTTACTATGTGCCAGAAACAAAGGAAGTGAATATTTTTATAAACAAAAATCTGTAAATTAGAAAATATCCTTTGTTGAAGGTATTAAAAATTAGAAATATATTATAAGGGCTTGTAAGTGAAACTGGGTGGTATTTGATTATGAATTTTGAGGTGAAAATTAGATCTATTACTCTATACTGGTAGTCTGCCTACTTTGGGAAAGACAGGGAGGATGCTAGCCTCCCTAAGGCAGCTTAGGGAAGACCTTGAGGAATCCCAAGAGATAAATGTATAGGTTCTATTGCATTCAGTTGCTGAGAATCATCATGATGTGGTGAAATGGGCATTAGATTGGCAATCAGATCCCTTTGTTTTGAGTACTGACTCTACCACTAAACAATTGTGGCTTCCTGAACAAATGATTTAACCTTTCTCAGTTTTCTTATCAGAAATATGGTGATAATAATGTTAATACTAACTACTTCACAGAGTTCAAAGAGTATAGCTTTTAAAACTCTAGAACATGACATAAATGTAAGCCGCAATGTTACTTGTGACAACCATTTTGGCTTTGGTTTTGTTTTTATTTTGCTTTTATATTCAGTTTCAAATTCTAGTCATTCTTTCACCACTCCTCCACCCATTGAGAACTATAATACCTTATATACCTATGAAGTCATGTAAAACATAATTCTGCATCAATCAGGTTCTACCTTCACCTGCCACCCCTCAAAAATACAAGAAAAATAAAGGATGGAAAACATGTTTCAATCTGCCCTCTGAATCCATTAGTTCAGTCTGGAAGTGGGTAGCATTATTTATCATGAGTCCTTTGGAGTTGTGATGGAGCATTATCTTTCACAGTTTATTATCTTTATAATGTTACTATTACTATGTACATTACTCTCCTGGTTCTTCTCATTTCACTTTGTATCAGTTCATGTAAATCTTTGCAGGTTTTTCTGAGACCATCCCCTTCATTTTTTCTTATAGCACAATAATATTCCATCATATGCATATACCATAATTTGTTCAGTTTTGCCAAATCGATGAGCATTCCCTCAGTTTCCAGTTCTTTGCCACAACAAAAGGAGCTGCAACAAATATTTCTGTACATATATATCCTTTTCCTTTTATCTTTTTGGGATACAGACCTAGTATTAGTATAACTGGTTCAAAAGACCATGCATAAAACTGTCTAGAATGGTTAGACTAATATATAGCTCCACCAATAGGGCACTAGTAGACCTATTTTCCCACATTCCTTCCATCATTTATAACATTTATTTTAACTGGTTATAGGTTTTTTTTAAAATTTATTTCCTGAGAAGTAATGTGATGGTGGAGAGATCATTAATATTAGCTAAGCATCAGAAAATTGAGGTTCAGCAAATGCTCGTACTGGCTGCCTCCAATGAAATCTATAACATTGAGGAAACCACAGTTTCTCTGGGCTTCAACTTTCTCATCGATATGTTTAGTAAACTAGACTACCTGTTGTCTAAATGCCTTTTCAACTCTAAAATTCCATAACTATTACTTTTTAACTCAATTATATTCTGGGTAGTTGAGTTTATTAAATAGTTGAATTTGTCTCAGTACTTGAAGTGTGTGTGTTTGTGTGTGTGAGACAATATTTTCCCCTTGACTTGAGAGGTCTGGATTTTGGCAATGGGTTCTTTAAGGTGGTTATCATGAACTTTTTAATCTTCTATTTTTCCTTTGTCCTCTGGTTCTTCAGACAATTATCTTTTATGATTTCCTGAAAGGACAATATCCAAGCTTTTCCTTAGTTGTACTTTTCTAGGAGTCCAATTAGTCTCAAAACATCCTTTGGCCAGTTGTCCAGGGTTTTTATGGTAGATATTTCTTCTATTTTTCAGCCTTTTGAATTTGTTCATTTTCTTGTTGTCTTTTGTATTCATTGGGTTATGATCAGTGGGTTCTCATTTTCAGGGAGTTCATTGAGTCAGTAAGATTTCTCACCTTTTGTTTTATTTCTTTTTCTTCTAATTCTTTTGTCTAGCACTCTTAGTTCACATAAATTTCATTTTAACCCTGAATAATTTCTTCTTGCTTCTCTTGGAGTCATGGTCAAATTTTTTTCTCTTCCCCTTCCCTTCAGATTCTGCTTTTTGTGTTTAATTCTTAGTGTTTTATATACTATTTCTTTAAGGCCATCTTCATATGCTGCAAAGAACACAAAGCATACTTTTACATAAAGGAAGAAAGTTAAATCAATTTTTACGGAAAATATTGTTGCTCTTCTCAACAATTATTTTGATGCCAAATAAATGAATGAATGAATAGTTGAATTTTGGATATAGTGGTGTTGTAGCCAAGAGAATACACTAAAGGTCTCCATAGCATAATTTCAGCAGAATGTCTCTTCTTCATAATTGAGCATACTTCCTTCCACCCCAGTTCAACCTTTTTATTGGCACCCATCCTGACACTTGAAGTAGAGACATTCTATTGAAACTGTGTTATGGAGGACTGAAATGTTTGTATTCTCTATGCCACAATGCTTCTGCATCAAAACAATATTTTGGGGGACATTTAGTCATCTTGTATTTCAGCACTTATGATAAGTACTTACATAGCAAATCTAGTCCAGATAAAACTACTACCCCAAAACCAATCTACCTCATCTCATGTCTACTTTGTGCCTTGATTGCTTTGTATGTAATATGATTACAAGATCACATCTTCTGAATAAATGTATTGTATAGTTCAATTAAGATTGTTGTTTCATTGTACCATTTAATAATTTTTAATAATAGCATTATAGTGGGAAAGGATCATTGGTTCAAGACTTTCATTGACTTATGCTACTGGAAATGGTATAAAAACCTTGATTCTTAGCTAATCCTGAATGAATTAATGCAGTAAGTGAATAAATGGAGTGAGTTGGTGGTTGTTGTCCATTCTCAGACAGGACCAAAAAGTCATGTTTCAGTGTGTTTGACTGTAGCTAATCAGACCAGTACAAGCCCAAAATGCTCTATCACAGATTGGGCACAGATAGTCGATGTGAACATTTGGGGTGGATACTCCAAATTTGCACATCTTATATTTCTTTTGAGCTGTTTTAATTCTGCTTTGCTCACAGACCACAGCACCCTTTCTGACTTGGGTATGCTATGCTGAACAGTCCTGTGTCAGTGTCTCCAATGTCATAGAATTAATTTGAAAGTTTTTGAGAGAGATCTTGAAAGTGTCCTTGTATCATTTCTTACCTCAAAATTGTTGCAAAAGAACTCAACAGGTATTGCATCCTAATAGCAGCCTTGTGAGAAACAAGGCTGGCAAATGAAGACCAGCTTACTGAAGTCCAAGCTAGATGCACATTTTTATAGCGTGGCTGCAGGGAAGGTGAGAGCAATGAAACTGGTGTAGGTTTTGAAATCAGAACTAATCTAGTCAGCAAACTGGTATGGCTGCCACAAGGAGTGAATGACAGGCTCATTACAATATGATTGCCACTTGCAGGAAAACATCATGCTACCATCATCAGTGCCTATGTTCCCACCATGACAAACCCTGATGAAGTCAAAGAAAAATTTTATGAAGACCTAGAGACTCTTATCACCAATGTGCTAAAAGAGAACAAGGTTATAATTATGAGTGCCTTTAATGCTAGAGAAGACTCAGACTACCAGACTTGGCAGGGAGTACTAGGGAGGAATGGAGTTAGGAACAGCAACAGCAATGGTCACTTACTACTGAGGACTTGTGCATTGCACAACCTTTTCATCACCAGCACTGTTTTCCATTTACCTAAATGCAAAAAAAACTATATGGATACTCCCTCTCAGCAAACATTGGCATCTAAACGACTATGTGATTGTAAGGAGAAGAGACAAACAAGATGTGAGAGTGATGAAGGCAATATGTGGTACAGAGTGCTGGACTGATCATGGACTTATCCTTTCCAAGCTAAATATTCTTATTCATCAAAAGTGTGGCCCCCAAAACAAAATGACTACCAGAAGAATTAATATCAACAAATTAGAGGTTTTTCTTAGAGTGCATAGTTTATTGCTAACTTGGAGAGAAAGTTGATCCAACACACAGTTGGCAACAGTGGAGCAGAAAAGGAGTGGGCAGTTTTCAGAGATTTGAAGTACAGCACTGCATTTGCTCATCTGGGTCAGAACACTTGCAAACACCAAGACTGGTTTGATGAAAATGATGGGGAAATTCAGAGGCTGCCAAATGAAAAATGAGAAATCCACAGATTTACAAGCAGTATAGTTCATCCATCTCTAAGAAGGCAGCATTTAATTCCATCAAAAATAAAGTACAAGCAAAGCTTAGAGAGATGCAGCATTCCTGGATCAGTAAGAAGGCAGATGAAATTCAGTTTTATGCTGATAGTAACAATCCAAAGTGCTTTTATGATTCCCTGAAAATTTTTTATGGACCAAAAACCTATGGTGCATCACGGCTACTCAGTGCTGATCGAGCTACATTGATTAATGATAAGAACATGATCCTAGAGAGATAGGTTGAACACTTCCATATTGTTCTCAACAGACCATTATCAATCAATGCTGAGGCCACTGACAGTTTATGTCAGGTTGAAGTCAATCCCTCCATAGCTGAACTTCCAAATAAAGAAGAGGTTTTGAGTTCCATTAGGCTGCTTTTATGTGGCAAAGCACTTGGTGCTGATTCTATTCCATCTGAGATTTACAAGGTAGAAGATCCATTGCTCACACAGAAGCTGACTGAAATTTTCCAAGTTATATGGTAAGAGGAGGTTATCCCCCAGAAATTTAAGGATGCCTCCATTGTCCCTCTCTATAAAGGTAAAGGAAATATATCGTCCTGCAACAATCATAGGGGACCTCCCTCTTAGTTGTTACTGGCAAGATTCTTGCTAGAGTCCTCCTTAATAGGCTGATCCTTCACCTGGAAGATGGTCACCTACCTGAAAGCCAGTGTGGCTTTGGAAAAGGCCATGGGATGTAGTGAGTAAATAATGAATGAATGAAAAATGAAAAATATTCACTAATAGCTTAATATATAACAGCATTATGCTAAGTATTGGGTCTACAACACAAGAAAGCAAAACAATTCCTTATCATAAGGAGTTTATGTTCTGATAGTGGAAGACAGTACATACAGGGGAGAAGTAGCCAGGAAGGAGTGTTTTGGATATAAAATTTAGAGATGATGATAACTGGAGTCATAGAGCAGTTGATTATCATGTCCTTTCATGGAATGGTAGAATTTAGTTAATTCCTGAGTATGTACTTGATGTCATGGCATGAAAATGACTGGGAGTTGATATTCTAGGTTCTAGGAGAGATGAGGTGAATGATCACCTATCAAAATCCTAAGGTACTGGAGGTAAGAGTTTGAGTTCTGAATCTAAGGTGGAGACTGGAGCACAGGTGACATGGCATGGACGTGGCTGAGAAGTAGTGTGATGGGTTTGAAACCTGGCAAGATAATGTGAATGTTAATCCATCAGAAGCCCAGGCTATCAGGTTACTAGACACTATAGAAAGTGAACTCCTAAACTGCATGAAAGTCAGGGGTGAATTCCCAATGGTGGGAGATGTTATTCTGCCTAGGGCTATAATTTATGTCACTTTATGAAGTTGAATCATCCCTGAGAGCTGTGCACATACTTACAAACACAAAATTTCTAAGTCATCCAAATGAGTATTCTACTATTGAGATCAGTAGTTGCCACCTGAATCAAACACTTCCTATGCCATGATGTACACAAATATTCTTAGAATTATATTGGACAGACAATAAGTGACTATAAGCAAAACTTACAGGATCCTCTTAAATTTCCTTGAAAATATCTTAAATTAGTTGAACCATGAGTATGGACTTCTTCCTTGTTTCAAGATGTGAACTTAGGTAAACATTTTATTTGAATGAGATGGTTGATACCTCTCTGACCTGGTAAAACTGGTGCACAGGGGTCATGAATGTACTTTGCTGTTCACTGTGAGGGTAAGACACATAATAAAAGCATCTTTGCAACTACGCTGATTTGACCTTAAGCTCTCAAATTCCAAGTCCTGTGAGCTTTTTAGTATCACCTTATTTGCCTTGGTGTGATAGCTCTTTATGAATACTGCCACACTCTGTCATTATTATGAGATATAGATAGCATAGTTAGATCATATATACAATCTTTTATTGAATTCCTTGATATCAATAAGGCAGTAATATACCATAGTAAAATTCAGGAATATTTATAACATATTCATTAAGAAAGTAGTTCTTTGAAGAAGAAACTTTCCATGTTGAACAACTCTAATTTTTTGTTAGTTTTGAAAGGATCCTTAAAATGTTTAGAAGACAAATATTTTCATGCAATATTGAGAGGGCTCAAATGGCACAATGATGTGAAATTTTTCTCTAGTGATTCAGTTTAATCACCATGCATACCTGCTTATGTTTTCTCAAAGATTTCCATAGTGGGTATGATGATAGGGTAGTTCATTCAGCATTCTAGGGGCCTTGTTTCTCCGGACCTCATAAGGATATCAATGTAGAGCATGAGCTTTCCACTAGGATGGCCATGTTATATTATAATTACCTTTATTCATATTCCTTATCAGAATTTCTTGTTTTGTATTTCTTCTAAAAGTATATCTGGGAATGTGAAGATTGCAAGAGTAGTGATTTACCTGTCCTTGATGATGAAGTTTGACATAAAAAACCTCAGAAGATATTTTCTATTTTATTTTGTCCTTTTTCATCCTTATGCACCATTGGGATAACTTTACTTAGATCTCTCATCAAGCTTCCTTTAATTTGGCTTTATATTCCTCTGTCATTATGTTTTATATTAGATGATATTGTTCATAATCTTTTATTTACTTACACATATGAATGGAATATTATGGTCCATATCTATTTCCTTTCTTTGTTGATGGTCCATTTTTATCATTAATTACTTAAGAACATCAGGACTGAGTTCAAACGTGCCCCATATTTTTTCTCATTCCTATTCTTTATTTTAGCTTTGTACTACTTTTGATCTTTGCTATAACAGCTTGGTGGTCCAAACGTATACATACAGCTAATTAGCTTGAATTATTAATAACAGGGATTATAATTAGCAGGAATGACTCCCGTATTGACAATGGGTTATTTCTTGTCTATTAAAATTTAATCTATTTCATTGTATGGTTGTGATGTTATTCAGTTCTTGCCATTTCTAGCAACTACAAATTATTTTCTCAAACAAATTATTCATGAGATATCAATATGAGGTCTCTAAGAAGACTAAATTTCTTTGACCTTTTTTCATTCCTTTTTCCTGATGAGTATTTTCCAAAATATTTCACATAATCCTCATATATTCACCCCTTTGCATTGAATTTACCAAACATCAAAGTGCATATTGTTTTAATTTGTAAGGTTTTACTCACTCCTCTGTAGAATTTCTTTACCTCTTCATTCTCTGTAACAGACGTTAGTTCCTAAGTTGCAGTTATTTTATTTTTTGCAAATAATTATCATAAATGTTGCAATAGAAAGTGAACAAATATCACAAGAAATGATGTTTCTTGTTGCTTGTGGATGCACAATAATAGCAATTCTACAGATCTATTTCTTAGCTTCTCCTATGAGAACCTGTGAGGCATCTTTCCATTTAACAACTTCCTCTTTTCTGTGACTCTATGTAAATTAAGGTCAAGATTAATATTCTTCAGTTCCTCTAATAGTGTGTCCACTCATTGGTAATTGGATAAAGATATCACACTTAGAGTCTTTACAGGTGGTTGGTTTTTTCGTTAAAGAATAAAACATACAATATCACCTTTTGCTAAAGTCACTTGTTTTACGTGATTTGTCATTTAGTTCATACAATTTTGAAACATTATTGAATTCCTTGCAAAACTGTACTTTCATCACATTGGATATAAAATGTACCTTTGACAATCTACTTTTCCAAGTCTACCTTTGACTAGTGCTCATAAGTTTTCTTTAATAAATGAAATTATTTTAATGAACTAAACTCCATTTTTCTCCTTCACCAACACTGAAAAGAGATCAAAACCCTTCTAATTCCCATGAGATTGAGAGCTCACAGACATCATTTAATATAATTTCATAACTTTACAGATGAAGAAACAAAGTCCTAGAGAAATCAGATGGCTCACCCAAAATCATATAGCAATCAAGTAGCAGAGCTGCTTCTCAATCCCAGGGCTTTTGACAACCTGGCGAGATTTTTGTTTTAAAGTACATTGGTTTCTCAAAACTTACTTTGTATTTATTTCATAAATAGAATGAGCTTGATTTTTCACTCAAACAAACAAAAATAAACAAACCACTACTGAGCATACTCTCTATGCAGTAGAGAAGCAATGGGATGTAGAGGGAAACATACAAGATTTTTGATAGGAAGATTCAGGTTCAAAACATCCTTCCACCATTTATTACATATTTTATTGACTCTAAGTAAGTTAATTAATTCTTCTGGGTTTTAGTTTCCTCACATGTAAAAATGAGGAGATTGGAATGATCCAGGTTAAAATCCCTTTCCAGCTCTAAATCTGTGAACCTATGATTACAATGTAATAGACATTGGAGGTGTAAGACAAAGTCCCGCTCCTGAGAAGCTTATAATCTATCTGAGGAGAGAAAACACAGACTAGGAAAGTCAAATAACAATGAAAGATAGTAAATGAGGAAGTAACAAGTCCAAGTAAGTGGTACAAGTAATGGTGATGGGGGTGGTGGTGTGTGGAGTGGGGGTGGAAAAGAGAGACAGAAAAACTAACACAAAGACATAGAGAGGCAAAGAGATAGAGAGAACAAAAACCATACCTGTGCACTAGAATGACATGGAAAGGCTTAATTTAAGAACTAAGCTTCTGAGCACCCTCTGCAACATTTTTTTAACAACTCACTGTAGAAGTGGACTAAAGATTGTTTTTGTATTTTTCATTGTTCCATGGATTGTCATGGATAAATCATTTATCATCATGTGGTCAGCTTACAAATGATAAGCATTTCTCTACTTAGTCATGTTATTCCTCAGAAACGTATGTTTCCAGGATCATACTCAAAGCTTTTTAGCATGGTAGAACCTGCCAAAAGTTTTGGTCACCATAATAGTTATTGAATGGGTTCCATGTCTGGGATGCCCTGCTTCCTTACGTCTTACTTCTATAATTCCTAGTTTTGTTTAAAGATCATTTCAATGCTACTTCTCTACATAAGACTTTTCTTATCCACTATCCACATATCCCTCCTCTATTGCACCACTCAGGTAATGTGTGTGTGTGTGTGTGTGTGTGTGCGTGTGTGTTCGCATAGGCTGTCTAAATGCAGGTCACAAAGAATAATGTAAAGATTTCTATTTAACACTGCTTTCCAAGGGAGACTAATTCCTTCCTCGAGGAGGAGAAGTGGGTGGTCACTGTTGTCTTCTAAGAGAGTTGTACCAAGCTCAGGAAGGGAAGTGTGCATGCAGCCCAGAAAGTGGGGAGCACAGCATGAAATGGCAGGGACCAGACTCTGAAGAGACTTTAGGGAGCCACCTGCAGCAGCATTTCCCAGATTGCTCAAGCCACAAATGCCACAGACAACTTCAAAGGTCAGTGAGAGGGCTCCATTACGCAGGAGAGGGGAGCACAGTCTGGACCCCCAGCAGCCACTGCAGTGGCAGCTTCCATTTTTGGAGACCTCTGCCTAGAGCCCCTAGGGATTGAGCAGCTGATCTGAATCTCAGCCCTGAGCTCAGCCCTGACAAAGAGTTCAGAAGTCAAATAATTGGCAGGGAAAATGCCCAAAGAAGGGTTTTCTTTGAATAAGACAATAGAAGGTTACTTTCTTGGTGAACAGGTATTTTCTTCCATCCTTTCAAATGAGGAAGAACAATTTTGGACTTCAAAAGAACTACAAGCAAGGCTTCTGCATGCAAAACCTAAAAAATAAATATTCAATGGTCTCAGGTCATGAAAGAGCTCAAAAATGATTTTGAAAATCAAGTAAGAGAAGTGGAGTAAAAACTGGGAAGAGAAATGAGAGCGATGCAAGAAAACCATCAAAAATAACTCAACAGCTGACTAAAGGAGACTCAAAAAATGCTGAAGAAATTAACATCTTAAAAA
>JAQQSK010000022.1:38765-98680 GCA_028658325.1 Potorous gilbertii
TTTTGAAAGCATTCTTCTCCTCATTGGCTTTTTGAACCTCTTTTGCCAATTGAGTTAGCCTATTTTTCAAGGTGCTATTTTCGTCAGCATTTTTTTGGACCTCCTTTATTAAGGTGTTGACCCGTTTTTCATGCTTTTCTTGCATCTCTCTCATTTCTCTTCCCAGTTTTTTCTCCACCTGTCTAACTTGATTTTCAAAATACTTTTTGAGCTCTTCCATGGCCTGAGCCCATTGAATATTTATTTTGGATGTTTGGGATATGGAACCTTTGACTCCTATGCCTTTATCTGATGGTAAGCATTGCTCTTCTTCATCTGAAAGGAAAGGAGAAAATATCTGTTCACCAAAAAAGTAATTTTCTATGGTCTTACTTTTTTTCCCTTTTCTGGGCATTTTTCCAGGGAGTTACTTGACTTCTGAGATTCCTTTCCACACCCACCTGGCCTCCAGATCTGCCCAGATAGTGCTTGGGGTCTGAGATTCAAATGCTGTTCCCCAACCTCAGGGCTTTCAACGGGGGCAGGGCTGCTATTCAGTGTGAGATTAAGTTCAGGTGCTCAGGTGGGGACAGGCCCGCCTCACAGGTCTCAGTTCCCTCAGGGGATTTATGTGGAGACCTTCAACAATGGATCTGAGCCCCTGCCTTCTTTGGGAGCCCCTGTCCTCTGCTGCCTCTGCTGCTGCCTCTTGAGGGGGCCTGAGTTATGGGGACACCCCACTCCCCTCTTGGCAAGCCAAACTGGCTCTGTCACTAACCTATGATGTCTGTGGGTGGATGGACATCTGCAGCCTCTGGAGATTCCATCCCTGAAGTCTGCTCGGATCTGCTCCTCTAGGTGCCATGTGGCCAAGGCAGGTCTGGGCTCTGCTCTGGGTCCAGTGTGCAACGGCCCTTTGGTGTTGGTTTTTCAGGTGTCTCTGCAACAGAAATCTCCTCCACTCTGTTGTTGTGTGGCTTCCACTGCTCCAGAATTTGTTGGGAGTTCCTCTTTATAGGTATTTTATGAGCTGTGGGTTTGGAGCTAGCATATGTGAATCTTTCTACTCCACCATCCTGGCTCCTCCCCTGGAATTCTTTTTTAAAATAATTATCTTACTGTCATTTAGACTTTTGCTACAGTTATATTTCATTTTTTCTCCAATCTTTCCCCCCATTTTCTTCTCCTTTTAAATTAGTTTAGGCTGAGACATAGTGCAGATTAAAGAATACTATTTAATTTAGTTTCAATAAACATTTATTTAATGCCTATTTTGTGTCAGGCACTGTACTAGAAGCTGCAGAGATAAATAAGAAAAAGAAAGATAGGGAGGGAAAGAAAAAAATCTGTGTTGTGTGGTAGTGATTGTGAACACTGAGAAGAAAGAAAGAAAGGAAAGAAAGAAAGATAGATAGATAGATATAACAATAAAATTTTCTTTTAAAAAGAAAAAGAAAGATAGTGTCAGCCCTCAAGGAGTTTACAGTGTAATGGGGGAAGACTACACAGAAAAGGAAGCTGAAAAGGGAGGTTGTACTTGACCTGGGGGCAGCAGCAAACTGGAAAATTCAAATGCTGCCCTCTGTAAAGGAAAGCTTTGTGAGGAGTTTAGTGCTCCCCCTTCCAGGTCTCTAATCAGAGGGCAGAGGAAGATGGAAGAGAGGGGAAGGAGTTGAATTTGCATCATGGTAGAGAGATATAAAGCAAGATGATCTCCAGAGGGATTAGATCTATTCTCTTTGGCCCAAGAAGTCAGGAATCAAGAGTAAAGGTGGAGTTTATGAAGTGGTAAGTTTTGGTATGATACCAAGAAAAACTCCTTGGAATTAGAGGTTTTGGATGACTAGTATGAAAGTATGTTTAATATGAATGTATATATGGAGTCTATATCAGATTGCATGCCATTCTGGGGAAGGGGGAAGGGAGAATAAAGGGAGAGGGAGAAAATTTGGAATTCAAAATCTTATAGAAATGAATATTCAAAACTAAAAACAAATTTTTTTTTAAAAAGAATTAGATGGAATTTCTCTTTCTATCTCTTGCTGTTATGCTTTGATAGTATTATACAGAAATGCAGATGAATTACATAGGTAAATCATCTGCATTATGACAATATCTATACTACCTATCTCACAGTCTTATTATGAGGAAACTGTTTTGCAAATTCCTGAAGCATTATGGCAATTGAGGCTATTCCAACTTTCTTATTTTAAAATGTCTAATAGTTCACATTGTTGGTATGATAGGGAAAAATACTCTTGTCAATCATAATAAACAAGGGAAAAAGGAGGGGAAAGCAAATTTATATAATTTTAAAGGAAATATCTAGTTGTACATGATGGATTTGCAGTTTCATGTGCAATCGTTTTTTATTTCACTGTATTAGAAAAATGCTTGTTTTACCCCATATATTAAAAATAAATAATTTTTTTAACAAATCATGTGCATTTCTGTATATTACTATTAAAGCCCAACAGCAAGAGATAGAAAGAAAAATTCCATTTAAAGTTATAGTAGATACCATACAGTATGTCAGACTCTACCTGCCAAAACAAACTCAGAGACTATATAAACACAATTACAAAATGCTTTTTGCACAAATAAAAAGGCATATATAAGTAATTGAAAAAATATCAGTTGCCCATGGGTAAGCTGAGCTAATATATGAAAAATGATAATTCCACCAAAATTAATTTATTTATTCAGATCAAACTACCAGAAAATTATTCTCTAGAGCTAGAAAAAATGATATCAAAATTCATCTGGAAAAACAAAAGGTCCAGTATATCAAGAGAATTAATGAAAAGAAATTCTAGGGAAGGTGACCTAGCAACACCATATCTCAAATTGTATTATAAAGCAGCAATCATCAAAACCACTTGGTACTGGCTAAGAAATAGGGAAGTAGGTCAGGGAAATAGGTTAGGTACATAAGACACAGTAGTCGATGATTATAGCAGCCAACTGTTTGATAAACCCAAGGAATGCAACTTCTTTTGTTTATTTTTTATTAATTTATTTGTTTTCAGTTTTCTACAATCACTTCCATAAATCTTAGATTTTCTCTAGCTCCTTCCCCGAGATGAAATGTAATCTTATATGAGTTCTGCACATACATTCTTTCTAATCACATTTTAACATTAGTCATGTTGCATATAAGAATTAAAATAAATGGGAGAAATCATGAGAAAAACCCAAACAAAACAAAACACAAGAGAAAATATTCTGCTTCATTGTGCATTCCAATTCCATAGTTCTTTCTCTGGATGTGGATGGCATTTTTTCCCAAGAGTCCTTTGGGAATGTTTTTGGTCCTCGTATTGCTATGAAGGGGTAAGTCTGCCAGAAAAATTCCTCACACACTGTGGTTGTTGCTATGTACAAAGTTCTCCTGGTTCTGCTCCTTTCACTCAGCATCAGTTCATGTAAGTTCTTCCAGGCCTCTTTGAAGTCTTCTTGTTCATCATTTCTTATAGCACAATAGTATTCCATTACATTCATATACGACAACTTGTTCAGCCATTCCCCAAATGATTTCTAGTTGTTGGCCACCACGAAGAGAGCTACTATAAATATTTTTGTACATGTGGGGCCCTTTCCCATTTTTATGATTTTGTCAGATTACAGTCCTAGGGGAGCCAACTTCTGAGATAAGAAGTCACTGTTTGACAAAACCTGCTGGGAAAACTGGATAATAGTGTGGTGGAAAGTGAGGATAGATCAATGCCTGATACCATATACAAGAATAAAATCCAAACGGGCACATGATCTTGGTATAAAGGCTGATACTTTAATCAAATTAGAGGAGTAAGGAATGATTTATTTGCCAGATTTATAGAGAATGGAGAAATTTATGAGCAAACAAGAGAGAACATTATGACATAAAAAATGGATAATTGTGATTACATTAAATTGAAAAGTTTTTGCACAAAGTCAATGCAACCAGGATTAGGAGGAAGCAGAATACTGGGAAAGAAGTTTTACAACTAGTGTCTGTGATAAAGACCTCATTTCTAAAATATATAGAGAACTGAGTCAAATTTACAAGAATACAAGCTATTCTCCAATTCATAAATGGTCACAGGATATGAATAGGGAGTTTCAGAGGAAGAAATTAAAAATATCTATAGCCATATGAAAAAAATGCTCTAAATCACTATTGATTAGGGAGATGCAAATCAAGACACCTCTGAGGTACCACATCACACCTATCAGATTGGCTAACATGACAAAACAAAAGGAAAATAAATGTTGGAGAAAATGTGGAAGAATTGGAACACTAATGCATTGTTCATTGAACTGCGAGCTGGAGAACAATCTGGAAGTATGCCCAAAGATTTATAAAAATCTTTGGCCCAATCTTTGGCCCAGCTTCTAGGGTTGTTTCCAAAAGAGATCATAAAAATAGGAAAAAGAACCCACATGTAAAAAAAATTCATAGCAGTTCTTTTTGTTGTGGCAGGGAACTATAAATTGAGGGAATACCTATCAATTGGGAAATGGATGAACAAGTTGTGCTATATGAATGTAGCAGGATACTATTGTGCTATTAGAAATGACAAACTGGTGGACTTCAGAAAATCCAGGAAAGACTTACATCAACTAATGTGGAGTGAGGTGAGCAGAACCAGGAGAACACAGTAACAGCCACAGTATGTGAGGACTATTTCTGATACACTTAGACCTTCACAGTAATGCAAGGACCTAAAACATTTCAAAAGGACTCATGATGCAAAATGTCATCCACATCCAGGGAAAGAACTATAGAATCAGAATGTAGAATGAAGCAGACTATTTTCTCTTTTTTTATGTTTTGTTTGGTTTTGGTTTTATTCATGGTTTCTCCCATTCATTTTAATTCTTCTATGCAACATGACTAATGTTAAAATGTGTTTAATAGGAATGTATGTGCAGAACCCATATATTGCATGCCATCTTGGGGAGGGAGGGGAGAAAATTTAAAACATATGGAAGTGATTGTTGAAAACTGAAAACAAATAAATCAATTTTAAAAGCAAAGAAAAAGAATTAGAGGTGTAGGGTTCAAACTCATTGATGGGCTACAAGAAGAGGCTTGATAACCTCAGGTGAGTTGTAATGGATGCTTCTTTTGGATAAGGATTGAAATATGAAATCTATTCTATCTCTAAAATTTTGGGATTCTGCAATTTTGATGAAAACATTCAACATTATTCTTAATAGCATTAGACATGTTGTTTTTGTTCTGTTTTTGCATATTCAGCAGGGTGTCTTAAAATACTCTGGCCACAATTCTCCTTCAGGATGATTGGTTTACTTGCTTTCTGCCAGGGTAAGCACTTCCTTTATTAGTTAGTTTCCAAGATCTCAATAGTGAACAGAATGTGTCCTATCAGAGACATAACCTAACAAATTCTTTTCTTGAAACACTTTGGATATCACAGAAGCCTTCTGGTTTCTAATTATTTGGGTCTGTGAATATTGGGTGAAGAGATTCTTCACCAGGATACTGCTATACTCTTATGCTCCTCTTCCTGAAAAGAAGAAATCTGTTCATATTAACACCAAAGTTTTGCTGCTGTTTCCATGCTCCAGGAAAGAAGCTTCAGATGATGGCATTTTCTGCAGAACATTTCAGATACAAGGTCTCAAGCTTCTTAACTATACCACTGAGGAAGGTCCAAAAGAGAAAGAATGATCAGTATTTGTTCTACATTACTCTATAGAATAGGTGAATCAATTCACAACACTACCAGCAATGCATAAATGTCTCATTTTTCTCACATCCTTACCAACATTTGTCATTTGCCCTTTCTGTTCTAGTAGTCAATATAATAGGAATGAGGTAATACCTCAGAATTGTTTTAATTTATATTTCTCCAATCAATAATAAGTTAAGAGTATTTTTTCATATAGTTTTAGATGGCTTGGATTACTTCATCTGAAAACTGATCATATCTTCTGATCATTGATCAATTTGGGAATAATTCTTATTTTTTGTAAATTTGATTCAGTTCTTTATGTGTTTGAGAAATGAAGTCTTTATCACAGAAGCCTGTTTCAAGTTTTTTTTACAGTTACTATTGCTAACTGTATTTCCCTCCTTTCTATTCCTTCCCCATTTATTCTATTCTGTCTTTTTTCATTTTGTCCCTCCTCAAGTGTTTTGCTTCTCCTCCAATCTTCCCTCTCTATCAGCCCCACCCCTCCTTTCTCTTCTCCCTTTCCCCTCCTACTTTCCTGTAGGGTAGGTAAGATTAATTTCTACACTCAATTGAGCATGTATGCTATTCCCTCTTTGAGTCAATTCTGAGGAGAGTAAGGTTCATGACCTCTCCCTTCCTCTCCACTGAAAAAGTTTTTTCTTGCCTTGCTTGCCTCAGGCTTTCTTGCCTGAGACAATTCTACCCCACTCTATATCTCCCTTTCTCTTTCTCCCAGTGTATCCCTCTTTCAACCCTTAATTTAATTTTCTTGATAGCATCCCTTTAAATTCAATTCATACCTGTGCCCTTTGTCTCAATGTGCTCCTTCTAACTACCCTAATAATAAGAAAGGTTTTATGAGTTACAAATATCATCTTCCCATGTAGAAATGTAAACAGTTTAATCTAAGTCCCTTATGATTTCCCTTTCCTAGTTACCTTTTTATGCTTTTCTTGAGTCTTCTATTAAAAAGTTAAAATTTCTATTAAATTCTTGTCTTTTTTACCAGGAATGCTTGAAAGTCCTCTTTTTATTGAATATCGTTTTTTTCACCTGATGGATTACACTCAGTTTTGCAGATAGGTTATTCTTGGTTGTAATTCTAATTCCTTTGCTGTCTGGGATATCATATTCAAAGCCCTCCATTCCTTTAATGTAGAAACTATTAAATCTTGTGTTATCCTGACTGTGGCTCCATGATACTTGAATTGTTTCTTTAAGGCAGTTTGTAATATTTCCTCCTTGACCTGGGAAATTTGAAATTTGAGTATAATAATTCTGGCAGTTTTTATTTTGGGCTCTCTTTCAGGAGATGATTGGTGGATTCTTTTAATTTCTATTTTACCTTCTGATTCTAGAATATCAGGGCCATTTTCTTTGATAATTTCTTGAAAGATGATGCATGGGCTCTTTTTTGGATCATGACTTTCAAGTAGTCCAATAGTTTTAAATTATCTCTCCTGGATCTATTTTCCAGATCAGTGGTTTTTCAAATGAGATATTTCACATTGTCTTCTTTTTTCATTCTTTTGGTTTTGTTTTATCATTTCTTGATTTATCATAAGTCATTAGCTTCTAACTTTTTCTTTAGTAAGGTTTTGGGCCTCCTTTTCCCTTTGACCATCACTGGGTTTTAAGGCATTCTGCTCCTCATTGACTTTTTGGACTCTTTTACCATTTGGCCTTGTCTGTTTTTTTAAGGTGTTATTTTTTTCAGCATTTTTGGGGTCCATTTTAGCAAACAGGTGACTTGTTTTTATGAAGTTCTTGCATCACTCTCATTTCTCTTCTCAATCCTCTACTTCTCTTACTTTATTTTTAAAATTGTTTTTGAACTCTTCCATGGCCTGGGAAAAATTCATATTTTTCTTGGAGACTTTGGACATATGAGCTTTGATTTTGTTGTCTTCTTCTCAGTATATTTTTTAATCTTCCTTGTCATCA
Organism: Potorous gilbertii; assembly: GCA_028658325.1. Taxonomy (NCBI): domain Eukaryota; kingdom Metazoa; phylum Chordata; class Mammalia; order Diprotodontia; family Potoroidae; genus Potorous; species Potorous gilbertii. The sequence goes on from JAQQSK010000022.1 coordinate 46,373, forward strand.
TAGTAACTTTCAATAGTCAGAGCTTTTCCCCCCATTATTTGCTCATTTTCTCAGTTTATTAATTGACTTTGTTAAAGTAGGGCTCTGCTTCTAGGATGGAAAGAGGACTGTTCCAAGTTTTGTGCAGCTGTTTTCAGAGATACTTCTAGGTCCTCGGAAGTTTTTAGTTCTCCTAAGATGGAATGATTTAGCTCTTCCTCTGTACTCTGGTCTGTGAGAGACCACAAGCACTCTTCTCTGCCATGGAATTGTGAGGAGGGTCCCCACTCTGTTGTGACTGCAAGCTCTGCTATGCCTGTGCTCCTCCTCACCATATAACTGTCACCTAAGACCTGGATCTGAGTATGAGCAAAGCAACAATCCTGCTTCATTACTAGCAAAAAAGATCCCTGTAATCTCCTTCTGACCAGTCTTTTAGGGGCTTAGAGCTCTGGAAGCAGCTGCTACTGCTGCCTCTGCTGCTGCCACTACTGATTTGCCCCTCCCAAGACCTCCTCTGACTGCTGTGCTGCCATGGCCTGCACTGGATTGTATTCCACTGACACCCAAGTGTGATGGACATTTCCTGCTGACTTTCTAAGTTGTCTTCGGCTGGAAATTGTTTTTCACTCCACTTTTTGTGGGTTCTACTGCTCTAGAATTTGTTTAGAATCATTCTTAGAAGTCATTTGGAGGGATTTAGGGGACAGATCAGGTAAGTACCTGCTTTTACACAGTCATCTTAGATCTGCCTCCCAATTTCTTTTTCTAGATTTATCTCTTAAGTTTCTCTCAATCTATAGCATTTCTTCATTGTGTTCAGTGTCTTCTTTTGTTTACTCATATGTCCAACCTTAATTTCTCAATTGGGAATCTAGCTTTGGACCAATTAATTTGAGTCAATTAATATTCATTAAGCACCTGTAAAATGTCAGTCACTCTGATGACTACTGGAAGTATATAAAAAAGAAATACAGCCCCCACCCTCAAGGAGCTTAAAATCGAATGGAGAAGTATATTACACAAAAGTAAGCTGAAGGAGGAAGAAGGAAGATACCAGGGATGAGGTCAAGATGCAGAAGTCCAGAGGAACACTGCAGAGTGGGAAATGAAGAGATGGATGACTTAGGTGCCCACCTTAAATGGAAGTCCTAGAAGGTACTCTCTGCCTTCAAATCAGAGGGAGTGCCCCCAGGGGCAGAGATTACTAATGAGGTATGAGCCCCTGAATTTTCAGTAGGAAGAGGTTCAGAGTCTGCTTTCTCTCATGTTCTTAGTTAGGTGAAGACCTTCTTGGTCCTGAATATGATGTCTAAGACTATGTTCCACTTCCTGTAGGAATTTCTGGGTTTAGAGTCAGTCTTCTGGTGACTTGACATAAGTTTTTGTTTTTGACCCTTCTTTTTCTCCTCCTTGCATAATCTCAATCCTAGAGTTGTTTCTCTCCCTTGCTATCACCCTGACTTATGCCAATTAGATGGTGATCATGAAGTTTCCGGGCCTCTTGCAAGACTGCAGGGATTTTGCTTTTCAAGTGCTGCCAGACTCTTTGTTCTGCCATTACTGCTATTCAGGAGTGGGATGATAAGTTGCTGATCTGTCCCAATTTCCTATGGTGGTATGGATACAATTTATACTTTGAACTGACTTGGTTCTCAGATAGGCATGGACAGCCCAAGTGCTACATCACATTCAAACTGCCTGAGAGTTGGTCTGGGCCTGTCCCCTGATGCCATGAAAGAACAGACTGTCTAGGTCTTGCTTTGCCTGTCCATTGGTCTTTCTCTACCTCCTACCACAGGGTTTCTGGGCCTTAAACTAGATGCTTTGTCTCCTGCTGTTGGTTTGGATTGTTTACATTTTTCCTTCTGCAGGATTTTGGCATCCTTTTTATATAGTACTAGACAATAGAAAAATATAGCTATTTTTCATTTGTGTACTGGGACATGTTTGGGGTAGTGTGGGTTTATTTGGTCCTGACATGCCACCATATTGTTATGTTTACCTTGTTATTATTCCTTGGTGATACATTCACTGTACTCAAATTGCCAACACAATTTCCCTACCAAGCCTCTTATTTCCAGGAAATTCCTATTCTATAACACAATAACCACAAACACCAAAGTTCATAATAATGTAAATATTCACACATGTGGGATGATTTTATATGCACTAATTTATCTGGCCATTGTCTAATTTGGGAGCTAAATTCCTAAACAATAGAGATGGTTTTTGCTCCATTTGACTTGTACATAGTCTAGCATCGGACAGCACACACACAAGCTCCAGTTAAGTACTATGTCTTTTCTTCATGAATAGCAGCATCAGTTGAATGGTCTAAATAAGATATTATATTAATGGAATTTCAAGTAAATCTTTGCAGTACACAAAGTCACTATGCTTAGGACTTCAAAATACCATGGCAAAAAGAGAGTCTAAAGGTTAGTGTTATCAATAACTCAAAAGAATGGGTGAATATGATAAATAACTCAGTGAAAACTCTGACACCTTTTATAATATAATTGAAGGAATAAGAGGACCTATAAGTCTAGTGATCTATTCTACTATGCATCTTATGTGGTATATATCTACTATCTATGCAGGTATATGATGATCATACATTGAGGAGGATAGGCATTGGACCTATGATTTCACTGCTACAGGAAATTCCTGGGAGAGGAAGTTTCTTCAGAATTTATAGTCTAAGAGAGAGCTTCCTAGACCAATGGAGTATTAAATGACTTGCCCAGGATCCCATGGTCAGTATGTATCAAAGGCTGGACTTGAAACTAGATTTTCCTTACTCCGAGACTGACTCTAACCAATTTATCATACTGAAATATTACAGTACCATAATTTATTCTGATGACAATTATCAATTTTTCTAAGGAATCTGTTTCAAACTGCTAAAATTACTGGGTCCAATTATGTTAAAATCCATTTCCTTCTTCACTACAAGCATTAATCACTTAATAAAGGTTTTTATTTTCTCTTGGAAACATTATCTGTTTCTTAAGTTGATTTATTTTAAATTTTTGGCCTGCAAATTCTCTTTAAACTTGGAAAAATAATTTCCCATTTACATAATAAAATTCTTCGGGAAAAAGATACATGGGGAAAAATCATATTTTATTGTATTTAGAAGGAAAGGTTGCACATTTCCTTCTCTAGCTCACTTTAAGTGGGTTAAGTGACTTGCCCAGGATCACAGAGCTAGTAAGTGTCTGAGGACAGATTTGAACTCAAGAAGATGAGTCTTCTTGACTCCAGGCCCAGATACCATCCATTGCACTACCTAGCTACATGTCAAACTGACAAAATAGAGAACCCTATTCAAATAAGGTAATATTCAGGTAAGGAATAATATTTGGGAATAAAACCCCGAGGAAAGACGCCTTTGAGAAGGACCAGATTTCACACCACAATTGCACATGACTCAGGGAAAAATCAGAAAAAATACATACAAGGTATTGAATGATAGATATGACAAGAGAGAGGCCAACATACACAATGAACTTTACATAATTCTTAAGGGGATTTTTCTTATAAATTACAAAGGCAAAGACTTCCAGTTCTCAATTAAATTTAAAAACATATTTTCATACCAAAATTATTTTCACAGAGTAAATATTTCCCACCAACAGTTTGAAGAATTATGACTGGAGTAATTCAAATTCAATTTGTAACATATAGTATTTGAAGCTTCATTCTGTGATTGACTTAGTAGCCTTAAAATCCTGCTTCAAGCTTTTAGTTCGCGTGAATTTAAACTGTTTCTAAAATGCAGAATAAATGAATATCTTCAAGGATTTAAAAGCCTTAATCAACAAGATCTTCAACATACTGTTTCTTGTCCAGAACTGTGATTTTATCTGTTTAAGAAACTCTCTTCAACTATAAAGTTCACTAACTCAGCTATAATTCAATTTAAGAGAGTTGTCTGGCACACCGAGAGTTTAGTTTTTTGTCACAAGTTATCACAAAGTGATCTAAATCACCAAGTGGTTCTAAATCAGAGATAGGATTTGAATCCAAGTCTTTTTGACTTCTATCTACTATATCATGCTATTTCTCCAAGTTATATAGTCCACTTATTTTCAAATCTCTTTCACATTTATCATCTATTTTTATCTTCAAAAATATTTAAGGGCAGAAACAGCTAGACATAAAATTGCAAAGGAAGCAAAAGACATCCTTAGCAAGCAAGTTCCTGTCCTCATACAGGACTGTCCAACAACTTTTTATGTTGTCTTCATCTCTACTCATTAAAACTTCTTTTAGGAAAGGAACTAATATCAGTCACTATGGAATCAGTTATATTCTTATTTTAGGTCTCCTTTCTAGCTATAGAGGCACCACTGAATGATACAGCACTGAGTCTAGAGTCAAGAAGATTGGGCTGGCGTTCTGCCTCATACTGAACCTCAGTAAACCCCAGCTTCCTTATCTATAAAATGCAACTAATAATATCACCTACCTCACAGGGTGTTTGTGAGGATCATAAGATAATGAATGTAAAATATTTTATAAACTTTAAAGAACTATATAAATCAGAACAATTATTACTGTAGTAGAAAATTTTTTGTTGCCTATTAAAGGAATATTAGGCATCAACATGCGAATGGTAAGATGCTTTGTTATTTTGTTTTCAGAAGAGAGGCCCCTTTCTGGCATGTCATAAAGGGGGGTTGTCTTCTGTACTTGCTCATAAAACCAGGCCTGCTTACAAAGTACATGACAGCAGCTTACTCAAATCCAAACCATTAGCTATTTGATAATTGGTACTAGAAGAGGCCAGGATGATTTTGGAAGCCAACGCAAGCTAAGGCTATAAAAGCAATAAGTTATATTTTTCAGGATACAGCTGATTTGTATTGAGAGATTATCAGAAAAATAATTATTCTTTTATGATTTTTCTCTTAAATAAAATAGCACATGGGAGTGGGTAAGAATTATGAGCAGCCTAGTAAAAAAGAGCAAATCTTTCTGTTGTCAGGTGTAATATGCAGTAATGTTTTCTCTACATCTCCTATAATACAAAATTTATTGTTTTGTGTAGATGAATCTTAATTTACATTATATGCTAATAAAAAGTGATAATATGCTAATAAAACAACTCCTACACAACTGTTTACTGATATAGTGCTACATGAGGAGGAAAAACTCTTAATGATAGCTATAGGAATGCCATATAATCACTTAATAAGGTAAAGACCTAACAAGCCCTTTAATGAATCAGCGATTTGTAACCTTTACGTTTGAAATTGTCAAACACAAAGAGATAATTGCAGAAAGATTAAATAAAGATTTTAATTCATCTTAATGAGCATTCTTTAAGAAAATAAGATGCTGCTACTCCCTAAGTAGCAACTTTATTGGTTGGCTGAGCATGGCTAACATAAAAGTAAATATGCGAAAACATGTTTGAAGTTATGTAATATAAATGTACATGGAGACAGGTCCCAGAAAGAACCTCTTTACAAAAGTATCAGATATCATTTCTCCTGTATTTCCAAGAAAACAAAAAAATAAAAATAAAAAACAGGTCCAACTTGTCAGCCTAAGAAAATAAACAACAACAAATATCACACCTTAAAGATGATCGCATCTAGAATGACTGAGGTCTATAAACAGGACAACACTGTGTGGGGACAGGTAAATAGACCGAGTTGACTATCGATAACCAGTTCATTTTGAAGTGGCTGCCTTTTCAGTTTAATTATCAAGTGCTTTGTAAAGCATATTTTCCTAATACTTTGATATCTAATTAAGTAAATAGTTATTAAACCCATGTACAGAAAAAATGTCCTACATGTCAGTTTCTAATTCTCAAATATAATTTAACTCCTACTTTAAGTCATACGCTAAATGGACTTAATGAATTTTTCTTACACACTTAGCTAGTTATTCACATTTTATTCATCTCTTTAGATATAATTAAAACTCAGGGGGCAGTGCCAGCGTATTCGTTCCCCTGAAGCAAACACAGCATATACAATTGATCCAGATTAAAATACAACCTGATTCTTGATGGTAGCATTTGTAATCTAGACTAACCATAAAGGTAGCATATCATCATAACACTAAGAAATCCATAAGTGTCTTTGAGCAAACATTTTTCATTTGTATTTCACTTGAATGTCTACTCCTTTTCACATATAGAATCATAAAACTAGAATATCTTTTATGTATTCAGAAATTATCTAATCCAACCCTTCATTTCATAGATGAGGCCCCAGGTGACTGTGATTTGTGATACAAAGTCACCCAAATAAAAAAAAACTAGAAGTGATCCAGATCTTATGACTCCAGAGCCAAATACTCTTTCCATTACGCTACATTTCCCAGCCAGGGTTTGTTCACTATCATCAATGAAAGCTCTATTTGCAAAGTATTGTGAGATTTGACACTCACCTGAAACATATGCAATATATGTGTGTGTGTGTGTGTGTGTGTGTGTGTGTGTGTGTATTGTTCCTAATAATATCAGTATTTTGAAAACACAGTATTTCATGGATGTGGCTCTTCTCTCCTCCAGTATAGATCTTGTCTTTAATGATTAAATTTCAGTTAAGCAACATAGCTTTGTAATTGGCCCGTATTTGTAGTCATTTCAGTTTGGTAGGGCTTCCTAAAACTTTGACATGAGTGCTAAGCAGAGTAAAAATTTTTAATGTTAAAAGTGCTTACTAAAGGCTTGTCGGGTTGACTAGACACAGTTTTGAGAACCAGAATTACCTTCACATCATAATTAGGCAATAAAATTAGATTTTAATGGAGGTTTACCTAATATAATATTTGTAAAATACAGAGAAATCAACTCTTCTGTAAAAAATGGAGTTTGTTCTACCCATTTAAAGGTCTATACTTTTTTAATAAGACAAAGTAGGACTAGCTGTGCCTTCCTTGGCACAACATTTAAGATAATTGACTTTTTTAAAAGCCCTATAAATTTCTCTCTGCTATTTTGAAATATGTACTAGTAAAACACCTTACATATTAAGGAAATATGTGACCTTAAGTGCTCAATCAGTCTAGATGTTATTATAGATAAGTTAACAACATTTTGGCATGGTAACAAAAGCAAGTGAAATCTTCTGTGCAATGTAATTTCTAAATGAGTTTTTGATGACAGCCTCAAGAATATTATCTTTCAGAAACATAAGATCAGCACAGATAGCTCGATTATGCTTTAAGTAATTTCCTGTGATTCTAGATATTTCTAATTGAAGTTGCCTCACACAAGTGCTAGAAAATTTAAATACTGGTATCATGAGGATACACATCTTACAGGTCAGACTTTAACTTAAAAAATAAATATCCAGTGAAGGAGTCATCTTTTTCCCAGCTAGCAAATTTGTTAATATAAACATTTACTTAGGTGTCCCTTATTAGTGCAATGAAATAGATTAAAATGAGCACAACTGACCAAGTTATAACACGTATGGTATCTCCAATACTTAAATATCATGTAACATTTGATATTGTAAAATGGATCCTGACAAGGGAAATTCATTCTATCTATAATAACTCCTCCAGTTACATGTATCCCTGTGGAAGAATAGATTGATGTATTGACAATATAAATCTACAATACATTTTACTAACTAGGGACAAGTGATCACTAGAAATAACAAGCCAGAATTAATTATAATCCACTACAAGCAATAAAGTTTGCTTGTTTATATAACTATATAATTGACAAGAATTATACAAATTCAAAGAAGCCTCAAAATATAAAATAGGTTGAATAAAATCAATAAGAGCATGGCTTTGAATCATTTTTTCAATCTTTCAATCAAACCACACATTTATAAAGTACAGCTTAAAACTAAGTTAAAATCAGGACATGGTACTAGAAATTCTATTTGAACATATCTATATACATACATACATACATATGTATGTATATACCTGTAATGGTAAGAGAATTTAAAGATTGTCCGTGCCCCTTAATAGGCTTATGTGACCTACTTTGACCATTGGCCCAGCCACAACTTGAGTCACATGAAGCCTGTGATGGGAGGAGCTTGCTAAAGCAGCAAAAAGAAAGAGTGAGGTAGAACTGAGGAAGAGGCAGTCCGCAGAGCAGAGTAGAGCAGCTATACTGGGTGAGAGAGGGACATTTTGCCTAAGGGAGCTTGTTAGTGAAGAGGCCTGATGGAGGGAAGGTTTGGGGATGGTGGTCCTCCCTCTATTGATGGAATTGTTTTTCTGTTATCTGAACAAATATTTTGGCTCTGTCTTTGAGGAAGAGAGTTTATATCTTGTGAATTTACCCTGGAAATATGTCTGCATAGTGGTAGCTATGGGTATCACATTGGTGCTACAACATCATACATAAATATGCATTTGAATTTAATTAGATTTTCTTTTCCAATATCAAGAAAATGTAGTTCACACCTGGATTCATTTTCCTACATTCTCCTTTACAATCTATCTTCATTCAGATTTTGGATTCTGATCAATAATAAACATGAATGGTTAAACAAACTATGACATATGAGTTAATAAAATATTATTATGCCTTAAAAATCATGAAATAGTCTGTTAAGATAAACCATAATTGTGTCAAGTCAGTGTCAAGGGAGCAGAACCAGAAAATATATGTAGTATCAGCAACGTTGTAAAGAAAAACAATTTGAAAAGACCTAAGAACTCTGATCAACATCCCGGTGACCCATAATGACAGAGGACTAGTAATTAAGTACATATGCAATCCACCTTATAGCAGAGGACCCAAGATGCAGAATAAAACATATTTTTGTATATGGTAAATGTGTGGGTTTTTCTGTACCTCACTATGCTTATTTGTTATATGGGGAAACGATTGATATTGTTACTCCCCCTCCCCCAAAGAATGAAAGAAATAAGAGAATTAGTCAATAAATATTTGTAAAGTCCCTAGTATATGACAAGATTATGGTAACATCCTGGGGATACAAAGGAAAGTAAAAAACAGTCTTTGCTCTCCCAGATCTCACTGTCTAATGAGGCAGACATCATGCAAACAACTATATACCAGCAAGTTATGTACAAAATAAATTGGACAGAGGGAAAGCACTAAATTGAGGGGAGAGCCGAAAAACTTCCTGTAGAAGGCAGAATTTTGACTAGGACTTGATGGAAGCTAAGAAAGTAAGGAGCTGGAGATGAGGAAGGAGAGCATTCCAGGCATGAGAAACAAACTGTGTACAGACTTTCCCTCTGTCCAGAAAGAAATATTTTAGGATTCCAAGAGGAAGCCTAAGGAGAAAATTGAGATGTAGAATTGCCACTTAGGAGTTTATAGTTCAGGATGCAGCTTCCACAACAAATCCTGATCCCTTCTACCTACTGGCTTTCACTGAGACCCGGCACTCTCCTGATCACATAATTTCTCTGGCCAGCCTTTACAAAACCTTTTGCACTGATACTCACACTTCTAGTGAAGTGAATTCTGGTGAGTGAATCAGAATACTCATTGCATTGTCTAGACCTTTCCTTTATCACTATCTCTCAGTAATTGCTCCTCACTTGAGACTCATTCGATCTATAATTATCGCTCAGTCAAGATTCTGGTAGCTGTTCTTTACCAGATTCCTAGATACCGTCCTTTCCTCAGGGTATTCACCATTTCCCTTACTGTCTTTTTCTCCTTACTCTTGTCTTCAAATTAGGGAACTTGAACATCCATATTGATATTCTCTCCTAGCTCTTCAACTTACTCATTTGCCATGACTTACTCTTCTACCCCATCTTAGGTACATACAGAGATGGTCATGCCCTTGACTTTGGCATCATCATCAAGAGTAGCACAATTCATTTTCATAAACTCAGAAATTCTTTTACCTGATTATAATCTATTTTCATTCTTCTTTTCCCTCTGCCTTGAAATCCCTAATTTTGTTCTTTGTCCTCCTCCTCATCTTCAATCCTTCCACCCCTCAGTTCTTTTCCAGACCATCATTCTTGCACAGACTACATTCTCTTCCCTTCCCTATATCCACCTTTTGGTAAACTACTTCAACTCTGCACTATCTTTTTCTTTTGAATCCTTCCCTGCAGAGCTCCAGACTTGTATGACTTTCACCATCTGCTGCCTTCACTCCTATTCATGTCCTACTGAATTAACCTGGAAAAAATCTTGAAACCATGTTGAAAAGGGCCATTACAAATTATGTTATATAATCTCAACTGGACTCACTGTGGTAAGATAATTCCTTAAGCTTCTCTGATCAATGTAATGCCCAAAACTTTTCATCATTCCTCAAGGCTTACATTGTTTCACCTACCTCCACTCTCTCAGCTGAGAAAATTGATTCATATGTCAGTGAAAATTTTGAGGTCAGTTTTTAAGAGCTTTCTATTCTCTCCTCCTCATCTCATATCACTTATATGCCTTCCTACACTATTTCCCTCTTTGCTTCTGTCTCACAAGTAGTGGTCTTTCTCCATATCAAGGCCAACCCTTTACATAATAAGTGACCCCATTTTATCCTGTATTCCTCAGCAATTTACCTCTCTCATTATTCCCACTCTCACCAATTTTCAATTTCTCTCTATCTACTCACTGCTTTCCTAGGGCATATAAACATCCCCATATCTCTCTCATTCTCAGAAAAACTATCACTTGATCTGCTGTAATGGTAATTTAAATGGAAAAATCTTTACCATTCATGAATAGGCCCATGTGACCTGCTTAAATCACCTGGAAGCCTACTTCACATGTGGTAGGAGTAGCTTATTGAATGGGTGGAATAGGAAGGGTGGAGCAGAGCTGGGAGGAAGTTGGTCAGGCTAGTAAGAGCTGGGAAGGACACAAAGAAGCAGATAGCTAGACTCCTGAGCATTTGTTTGTGGGAAGGCCCCAACAGAGGCGGGGGGGAAGGCTTGGAAATGCCTTTTTTCCTCTGTAGTGTGAATATGTGTGGACTTCTTGGTTACTATGACTGATTTGGTTTTCTGGTTTTGGGATTTGGCTTTCTGGTGTCTGAATAAATGTTTTTCTTCTTCCTTCTATATGGAGAGTGTGTTATAATTTGCAATTGAGAACTATGCTGGTATATTCATAGTTACCATCAGTGCTATGAATATTACCTTGGAGATACATCTGTCCATCTCCACTCTCTTTTGTCCTATATTTTTCCTCCTCTTCATGACTGAGCTTCTTAAGAAGGCTGCCTACAATGGATGTTTTCACTTCTTTTCCTGTCATTCTTTTGGTCCTCCTTCATTCACTGGGCTTCACCACCATTCCCCCATGCGTGCCCATGCTGACCGTGCTTTTCACCTCTTTTTTATATCTCTTCCCCTTTAAAAATGTAAGTCCTTTGAGGGTAGGGGTTATCTTTGTTTTTTCTTAGATTTGTATCTTAGGCACATAGTGCCTGGTACATTGTAAGTACTTAATATAGAAGTGTTTATTTAACTTGATTCTGTTCTCAGATCTCTGCATTCTGGCTTCTGATCTCATCATTCCACTGAAATGGCTTACTCCAAAGTTACCCGTGATCTTTTAATTGATAGATCTAATATTACTTCTATCCACATCCTTCTTGACTTGTCTTCTGTCTTTGACACTGTCAACCACCCTCTTCTCTTTGATACTCTCTTCTCACTAGTTTTTTTGTGGCACTGCTCTCTTCTGCTTCTCTTTCTGTCTGACTCCTCATTCTTTCTTTTGCTGGATCTTCTATCCAGCATCCAGGTGATGTCTTCTAATTGTAGGTGTACCTCAAGGCCCTCTTCTTCAGCTACACTATTTTGCTTTATGTTATTATCAGCTTCCACAGATTCAGATATCATTTCTATGAAGAGGGTGCTTAGATCTATTTATTTATCTATCTGTTTATCCAGCTCTAATGTCTCATGACCTTCAGTATTGCATCTGTAACCTCCTATTGGACTTCTCAAACCAGATGTCGTAGCCATTGTGAATTCAATATGTCCAAAATTGAACTCATGATATTTCTCCCTAAACTCTCCCCTCTCCCAAACTAACCCATTACTGTCCAAAGCACTACCACTTCCCCAATCACCCAGGCTTACAACCTTGGTGTCATCCTTCAGTGCTTGCTCTATCCAGTACATTTATATAAAATCTGCAGCTAAGCTCTGTTGATTCTATCTTAATATTTCTTGCATATTCCCTATTTTCTCCTCTGAAACTGCCACCGGATTGGCACAAGCCCTCGTCGTCTCATGTTTGGCTACTGATCTTCCATTCTCAAGTATTTCCCCACTCCTCTCTGTCCTACACTCAGCTACTGAATTGGTCTTCCTTAATGACAGATCTGACCATTTCACACACACATCCTGTACCTCATTTGATAAATTCTATTCATTCCCTATGACTTCCAGGACCAAATATAAAACCCTCTCTTGGGCTTCTAAAGCCATTTATAACTTGCCCTTTTCCTACCTTTCCATTCTTCTTACACCTTATTCCCTTTAAAAAACTAATTCAGTGATACTGATCTCCTTTCTGTTCCTTACACATGACACTGTCTCCTGACACTGAGAATTTTCATTGGTTGCCCCTTATGCCTGGAACTCTCTCCGTCATTTCTGTCTACTGGCTTACCAGATTTTTTTTCAAGTCTCAGTCAAATTCTCTGCTTCTACAAGAAGCCTTTACCAGTCCCCATTAATACTAGTGCTTTTAGTCTATAATTATCTCCAATTTATGATGATAGATACATAGATAATCTTATTTGTATATATAAGACTATGAGTTCCTTGAAGGAAAGGTCTATTTTTGCCTTTCTTTTTCTCTTCCAGCATCCAGTCCCTGGCTTATAGTAGTTGCCTAATAAATACTTTTTGACTTGAATTTACTAACACTTCTCATCCCTGATCAATCCACACAAACTTTCTTCTGTAATCTTTGAATTCCTTCTGGCCATGTTTCTGTTTTCCCAAATTTATGCAATTTCTCAAGGCTACCCCTTCTTCAGCTACTTAGTCCCTAACATGATCTTCATTGTTTCATAGAAAAAGAAGACTCTGATTTCCTTTGAACATGATAAAACGTAGTTCTACACTTCTAGGTGCTAGTAACATCTCTTCAATAAGTGTGCTTTCAAAGTTTCTGACTAGATCACAATAGATACTGGCAGCGTATCCATACATCAACAAATACTTCTCCTCTGATATTTTAGCAACTTTGAAAACTTCTGGTTTCTAGTCAGGAAATTTATGCATGGCTTGTGGAATGATTAGTCACCACCAAAATATGACTTAATGTCTTTACTCCTTTCTTCCAGAGATAGAATGTCAATGCAGACAAGTTTCAAAGCTTTTTTGGAGATTATGTTCTTTCCAAATATGCAACACAATTTTATAGTATTTTCCTTTGTGATCCTTATGATCTCACATTTTTTAATGACAACTGTTGACCATCTTGGGTCAGTATAATCTGTTCCTTCCTAGCTCTAAAGTCCTCTTTTGATGGTTTCCTAAAGCTGCTTTGGTCATAGTGTATATGTTCTACATAGCGACAACTGCTTCCTGATACCAAATATAAGATTAATAACAGTTTAGCAAAGTTCTCCATTGAGAACCTTCTACTTCCTTCATTATCTGAATGTTAAAAAAAAAAGAGATTGAATTCTTTAGCATCACTGCCTTATTTCTTTGCTTGTATAATTTCTCCCTCATAAGTTACCTTTTCTCACTGCCCATAGTGTTTCCACATCAGAGTATGACAAATTTATGATTAGCTAATGCTACTACTATCTCTGAGGAGTAGTATCTAACTTAGAACTAGGATCAGTCCATATTTGAAACTTTGCCTCCTACACAGTCTTTCCTATTATTAGTAATAATCCATCCCAAAGCTAAAAACTCATTTGTCTATGGAATAAAAATATCTCCCTGTCACTCAAGCTTCTACTACCAAATGCAACTCATTTCTGGTGACCATTACTCTCCTCACATAAGACTGATTCCAAAGATCTGCATAGGTCAATACTATAATACTTCTACCTTTATAGTCCTTTTCTACCTTATGCTGTCTTCCCTTTGCAATTTGATCTCTTCTATTCAGTGACACTGGCCTGCTTGTCATTCCTCAGAGAAAACATTCCATCTCTTGGATCTAGGCATCTCTTTGTTCCCCACTCCTGGAATGCTCTCCCTCCTTATCCCTCTCTCCTGGCTTCAATCAAATACCAATTAAAATCCTATCTTCTACTGAAAGCCTTTCCCAATCCCACTTAATTCTAGAACCTTCTCTCTGTTAATTATTTCCTTTTTAGCCTGTATATGGTTTGTTCATTTTTAGTATGCTTTCTCCCCCATTACATTGTGGTTCCTCCAACTTTCTTTGGCCTTTCTTTGAATCCCTAGAACTTAGCACTCAGCACAGTGTCTGGTACTTCATAGGTACTTACTTTATGCTATCTGAGAACTGAGTTAGAAAGAACTAGCAGCACAGGTACAGCAAGTTAAAGGACAAAGCAAAATAACAAGACTGAATTGTAGCAGTGAGGGGAGAGAGAGGTCAAGGATGGCAAACAGCATCTATAGGCGTTGAAGAAAAAAAGACATAGGCTGAAACTAATGGCTGCACTCCCACATCCCTTATTTCTTTTCTCCTGATATTTTCAGTATCCTGAATTTTTATCCCAAGCATAAACATGTCAGAGTCTAGCTAGATATAAAATTCAAATTAGGACATAGAGCCAAACCTCTGTCTAAATATTGGGAATTTCCTAACTAGAGGCCCTGAGATATTATGATTGAACTAGTAACCTTTCATTTACTATAAATTCCACAAAGTAGAAGACAGGACTACGTGGATCTGAGGGTTGGATTATATTGCCAGCTAAGCTTTCTTAAAATAATGTACTAATTATTGTAACTATGTGTGACTGATTAAATCACTGGAGATAAAGGGAGTAGGAAAGAGAGGTTATGAAAGGCCAATTGCACCCTACAGTGAAACACCTACAACCACCAATATCACAAAATAGTAAAACAAAGCTCTAAATAAATGGCACTACACAAGTAACAGTAAATCAAACATGTAATTTAGTGGAAATAGGATAATGAAAGCATTTAATTTCCATATCAAGAAGAGATGATTAAATCACATACAATATTGTGATTTGAAATATTAAATATTGAGAATAAGTCAAGAAATCAAGAAAATAATCCATGAGAAAGCAGAAAATAAAACACAAGCAAAGTTAATGCCAGACAAAAGGAAATGGAAAATTTTTAAAAGGGTTTTAAAAATAGGCTGTAGAATTTTAGCAAAGAGGAGTGGATTGCATTTTTAAAATGTGCATCAAAATTTTAAAATCAACAACCAACATTCTCCCTCAAATTAGCAAAAAATTCAGCTTCCTTCTATTTCTAGCTCAATACTGGAAAATACTGCTTTAAAAGAAACCAGAAGGAACTATTCGAATAATATTAAGGCTACATATAATAAACAGAAATACATATTATTTATTATATTATGTAAGTACACGTGAATGTATGTACAATATGTATCCCAACAGTGGTAGGGTGGGGTGATCATCAGGGTTCTTCAACTCTTATTTGTTCTTTCTTTTCTACTACTAACTCATTGACTGCTAAGTATGCTGATAATGTTCATTCTTTGCTTAAGGAAGTTGTACCAAAGAATCTTAAAAAAGAAAGAATAAGAAAGCTCAGAGGCCTTAGCACTCTGGCATACTATCTCAGGAAAAAGCATAAAGAGAGAAAGGAAATACAAAATTTACAAAAATTACCACCTTGGTGTCTACAGTTTGAGTTGGAATTTTAGCAACACAAGAGCTGTTTCTCTTTCCAAGAAGTCATCAAAAGTGAAATAACTGATTGAGTTCTTTCAGGACAGATTGAACTGATTATTAAAGGCTAATCACTGTTAATCCTATGGAATTGCTACCTTTCTAATGCACTCAAAGGATTTATTTACATCTTATAAAGGAATCACCTCGAATAGTCTTATTTTCATAATTTAGTTTAACACCTCATTATCATCTTCTTTTCTGTGATTAGGTTCAGGTCTTCCAAGGACCAAGTTCTTGCATTTACAGAATTAATAGAAGACTAATTTTAGGAAGGAGGATATAGCAGCTGGGAGATCAAGAAAGACTTCTTGTTGCAGGTGACACTAGAGCTGTCTTTTTTTAAAAAATAATTTTGTGTGAATATCAATGGTAACTGTTTCTCTTTGGAACAGCAACCTTGAGGGTCTTCCCCTCTCAGCTTGATTTTTTTATTTTTTTTCTAATTAAAGGGGCCATTCCCTGACTCACTTCTTAAGGAGGCCTATGCACGGAATGAGCGTTACCTGATTCAAAGTGAGAACCTGAAAAGACCTTAGCCTAAAATGTCTCCCATTACTTCCTGGGCCATCTTCATGAATATCTGGCCACTGGATCCAGATGATTCTGGAGGATAAAGTAAGGCTGATGACCTTGCACAGATCTTCCTCACTAAAATCAAAGTCAACCGCAAGTCATGTCATCATTTCCCTGATGTCATGGTCTTCAAAAATGAAGGACAAACACAATATTTGTTTATTGTACCACAATAACTTTTCTCAGTAACCCCCCCTCTTTCCTCCTCCAAGAGAACTATCTTATATAACAAGTAATATTTTCAAAAGATAAAAAGGAAAAGAGGAAAAACAGCATAACTGAATGATACATGAAGAAAAGGCTAAAACTATGGGCAGTATAATAGGTTTATAGATCTCCTATCTTGGCAAACAGGTGGGTTTGGAATGTTTTTCAATCTAAGCTTGTTCTGTGTAATTTTCAGCATTCACTTTTGGGTTTGGGTTGCTTTTTTTCATTTTTTCCATTTATGTTGTGGTAATTATGTATATACATACATGGATATATATGTATGTATAAATATATTCATATATTTGGCTCTGCTTCTTTCACTCTGGATCAAATGATGTAGTTCTTCCAATACTTCTCATATTCACCACATTAATCATTTCTCATAGCATAGTCATATTCTGTTAATTCATGTACCACAATTTGTTTGGCCTTTCCACAATCTGTGGGCATCTGCATTGCTTCCAATACTTTGCTATCACAAGAAATGGTACTATAAATATTTTGATAAGTTTTTTTCTTATCAATAGCTTCCTTGGGGTTTAAAACTAGATAAAACCTCATGATTGTTTTGGTTTGTATTTCCCTTATTAGTAGTAATTTAGAGATTTCTTTGATATGGTGTTTATAGTTTGCAGTTTGTTAAAGAACTGTTCATATGCTTTGACCACTAGTTCACTGGGAAATAGCTGTGGGGTGGGGCGGGGTACAATAAATCAATAAGCATTTATTAAACATCTACTTAGTATTAGGCACAATTCAAAGCACTGGGAATACAAAAAAGGGGCAAAAGTGAGTCTCTGTTCTAAAGAAGCTTATAATTATTGAGGGAGACAATAGGCAAATAAATACAAATAAAGGGAGCTGTTTAGAGGATGAATATAAAACTAATTGAAAGAGAGAAGTCAATGGAAATAAGAGATGTTGGGGAAGGCTTTCCCTAGATGGAGAGATTTTAGTTTAAATTTAAAGGAAGCCCAGGAGGCCTTAGTTGGAGCAGAGGAGAGAGAACATTCCAGGCATGGAAGAAGAGTCAGAGAAAATACTTGAGCCAAGAAATGGAAATGTCTTGTTTGCGGAGCAGCCAGGAGGCCAGTGTCACTGGATCAAAGAGTAAGTGTTGGGGTGTAATGTATAACATTGCTAAGGTAGAAGAAGTTTATGAAGTACTATAAATGCCAAACAGAGCATTTTGTATTTGATCCTAGAAACAATAAAAAGCTCCTGGAGTTTATTGAGTGTGAGGCAGTGTGTGTGACATGATCAGAACTTTGCTTTAGGGAAGTGAGTTTGATGATTGAATGAAGAAAGGATTGGAGAGACTTAAGGCAGACAGACCCACCAGCAGCCTATTGCAATAATCAAGATGTGAGATGATAAGGGCCTGGACTAGAGTAATGGCATTGTCAGAGGAGAGAAGGGGTCATATTCAAGAGATAATGCAAAGGTGAAATCAACAGACCTTGGCAACAGTTTGGATATGGGGGATGAGATATAGTGAGGAATCCAGGAGGATTCCTAGGTTGTGGGTCAAAGGGACTGGGAGATGGTACAGTAATAGAGAAGTTAGAAGGGTTTAAGGGAAAAGACAAAGAGTTTTTACATTGTACGTATTGAGTTTAAGATGTATAATGGACATCGAGTTACAGTTGTTTGGTTGGAGATGTGAACTTGGAGGTCAGCACAAAGATTCAAGCAGGAGAGGTAGATTTGAGAATCATCAGCATGGAGATGATAAGTAAATCAATGGAAGATGATGAGATCACCAAATGAAGTGGTATAGAAGGACAAGAGAGGAGGTCCTAGGGCAAGACTCTTTACCTATTGTAAGAGGACATTATTTGGAGCAGGATTCAGGAAAAGAGACAGAAAAGGAACAATCAGAAAGGTAGGAGGAAACCTACATAAAGACATAAAAATGTGTGTATATATTATTTATATACACACACACACATACACACACATATATATATTCATAAACATATTACATGCAAAAGTACATGCGTATAGATTGTATATGTATCTTGTGTGACATTTTTATTAAGGAAACTTTATGCAAAGATTTTTTTACCCATTAAATTATTATTCTTATTTTAAATGTGTTAATTTTGTTTTGTCTCAAAAGGTTTTGAGTTTCACATAATCAAATTACCTATTTTATCTTCTGTAATTGCCTTTATCGTTTGTTTGATTAAAAATATATCTACAATCCATAGAAGTGAAAGATGTAGTATCTACTTCTTTTCTAGTTTTTATGTATTATGATCTTTAATGTTAAGGTCACAGTCATTTAGAATGCGTAGTATAATACGGCAAATGGGGTGGGCCTACACCTAATTCCTTCCACACCACTTTCCAGTTTTCCTAGAAGTTTTTATCAAAATAAGGTGTTCTTTCTTAAGTCATTTGTTTTTTGTGTTTATTGAATATTGGGTTATTGAGTTGCCATATTTTCTGATTCTCTCTTGTCTAGTCTATTCCTATGTCTTTATTTTTTTAAACCAGTACCAGATTGTTTTGAAGGTAGTTGCTTGGTAAGATAGATTGAGGCCTGGAAGTGCTACTTTTCATCACTTCTTTTGACATTAAAGATACTTTATTTTTCAAATTTATCACCTTCTATTAACTATTCCTTTAATAATTTAATTGGCATAACATTAAAAGTATAAATTAACTTTGGCAATATTGTTATTTTATGATATTGATGCAGCCTAGCACTGAGCAGTGACTTATTCCTCCATCTAAGTTTTTCTTTATTTCTTTAAGGAACACTGTATAATTGAATCTATACAAGTAACTTGTGAGCTTTGGTAGATTGATTCCAGATATTTTATGCATTTTGTAGTTACTTGCCTTTCAAATATTGCCTTATGGATTTTGTTATTATTAAACATAAATATTATTGATTTTTGATGGTTTATCTTCTAGCATACAACTTTTTGAAGTTATTGTTTCAGCTAGTATCTTTGCTGATTCTCTAGGATTTTCCAAATACATCATCATTTCACTAGCAAGTAGGGATAATTTTAACTCCTCTTTATATCCTTAATTTTCTTTTCTTGTCTTAATTCTATAATTTTCAGAATTATATCAATTAACAATACTTCTGTAGTACTTTAATCCTGTGTTTTATTAGTAAAGGTTTCATTGTTTCCCCTTTGCATATGATTTTTTTTGCTTTAAATAATTTTTATGATGTCAAAAAAGTCTTATTATTCCTATACTTATAAGGTTTTTTTTTTTTTAATATAAATGTGTTGTAGTTTGTCAAACACTCTTTTGACATACATTAAGATAATCATACAGGTTTGGATATTTTCACTTTTAATCTGAGTAATTATATTGATTGTTATCTTAGTGTTGAATATATTTTTTCTTTTTTATAAACTCAACTTGATCATAATGAATGATGAATCGCCGTACTGTATTTGAGAGGATTATTTTTAGAATTTTTAAATTGATATTTATTGATAATGTGGTGTATGCTCTTTTCTACTTTATCCTTCCCTCATTTAGGAACTTGCATCACAAAAGGGGTTAAGTAGAATGTTTTCTGGTACTGGTAACAATTGTTCTTTACACATTTGCTAGAACTCTGTCATGAATCTCTCTGGATCAGGAGTTTTTTGTTTATTTGTACATTCGTTTGTAGCAATTCCTTTATGTCTGTTATTTAGTCATTTTTCAGCCATATCCAACTCTTTAAGACCCCCTTTGAGGTTTTCTTGACAGAGATATTGAAGTGGTTTGTCATTTCCTTCTCCAACTCATTTTACAGATGAGGAACCAAGGCAAACAGCATTAAGTGACTTGCCCAGTGTCACACAGCTAGAAAATGTCTGAAGCTGGATTTGAAATCAAGAAAATGAGTCTTCCTGACTCCAGGTCTGGCACTCTATTCGCTGTGCTACAAACAGCTACTTTCGTTTCATCTAGTTCTACTTCTTTTTCTGAGATTGAATTAATGCCTACCTAATTAATTTAGTTAGGGATCATTTTAATTAATGTATTTCATTTGATGTCTGTTGAGTATTTTGTAATATTGAGGGTATTACTGTATTTCTTTTGTGTTCTCACTTTTGTTGATATACCTATGTGAATAGGAAGTTCTTCTCTCTGCTCCTTTATTATGGTGACTGTTAAACAACAATGAATGAATGATTCTGACTGTGGCTCCTGGATACTTCACCCCTTTCTTCTAGCTGCCTTCAATATTTTTTCTGATCTGGAAGCTATGAATCTTGATTATAATGTTTCTTATAATTTTTATTTTGGAGTTTCTTTCAGGAACTGACTATTTTTATTTTGTCCTATGGTTCAAAGAAATCTGGTCATTTTTCCATTATGACTATTTCCATTAAGATTTCTTGAAATATGATATGTAGGTTCATTTTTATCTTGATAATGAATTTCAGGTAGTTCAGGGAATCTTAATTTATCTCTTCTCAATCTATTTGTTTTTGTAATGAGATATCTTAGATTTTCTTGTATTTTTTCAGTCTTTTGACCTTGTTATTGAAATAAATAAAAAGTCCAGTAGACATAATTTCTGGGTAATTAATAATCAATTTATTAATTGTGGCTAGTAAATAATAAATTGAAGTCAGTGGTTGTCTCAGGAACCAAAGACAAATCACTGAGATCATCCAATGCTTGAATGCCTTTGAAAGAGTGATGTTCACAATAAGCAGAAATCAACTTTGATCTGCTAATAATTAATGAGAGAATCAATATTATAATGAGAAGTGGGCTTATTCTAACGAAAGGCTAGGGGACATGACTCTAATCCTGTTATTCTTAGACAAAAATACTCATCTCAAGTCCAGACCACTCCTGCCTTAGGCAATCTAGACAAAAGGATTTGTTCTCCACTCAGTCCTACTTGAATAGAACAATGAGCTAGAATTCACATAGATTAGATTCTCTTTACCCCTTTACTCAGAATAAATTCAATTCACAAGGACTGGACTTTGAATAAGGAAATAGAAAGGGAAAAAAACCCTGATCTCCCCCAACTCTGATATTAATAATTGGTTTTAATTACCATTTCTTTCAGTATAATATTTCTTGTTGTCTCAGAGTAAGGTGATGTATAGTATAGACTTACAAATGAAAAAATACGAATATAGAAATGTATATATGTATATACACACGTACATATTTGTATGTATATACATGTGTTTCTGAACATATGTATGTACATGTATATATATATAAATATATAAACAATAGACTTATAACCAAGAAAAATTTAGCATCAAAAAATGTAGTTTTATCCCTCTAGGAAAAAAATGGACCTTTAATGATATAGAAGAATTCCAATCATTCCTTATGAAAAGAACAGAGCTATCTAAAAAAATCTCAAGTACAAATTCAGAAATCAAAAGAAAGCAAAAAAGGTAAAAATGAATGAACACTCATAAGGGACTAAACAAAGACAACATATGTAAAGGTGAGCATATATTAATATGTGGAGGTGGTACATAGTTCCTCAGAATACTATCATCATTACACAGAGAGTACAAGGAGAGAAAAGGCCTGGGGGATTCTAGAGGAAGAGGAAGACATGGCAGGGGGCAGGGAGGAAGAGGAGTGATGTGGAAAATTACCTTACAAAATCATGGTACACACACATACAAAACTATGCAAACAGTGGTAGAAGTTGGTGATGCTTAAGCTTCACTCTCATCTGAACTGGTTAAAGGAGGGTAAAAATGCACACACAAATACATACACAGAGTTAGGTGCAGAAACATATTTCATTGAACAGAGAAATAAGATGAAAAAGATAGAAGGGAGAGGGAGGAATCGGATAAGAGATTTGATTAGGAGTGGGATCAGTCCTAAGCAAAACTAACCATGGATGTAAAAAATATATATACATATATCTAGTAGAGCTCTCTTTTTTGCTGCATAAGACTTAGAAACCAAAAATAAGCTCATATTTTAGGAAATGGCAAAACAATTCATGGCATATAAATATGATGGAATATTAGACCATGTAAAGGTGGTGAGATACTATTGTTATCTTAAGAAATGATCAAGGGAATAATTTCAGAGAAACCCGGGAAGAATTGTATGACCTGCTTCACAGTGAAATGAGCAGAACCAGGAGAACAGTTTATACAATAATTACAATGCTCTCAAGACAAACAACTTTGAAAGATGTAGAAACTCTGTTCAATGACTAACTATGATTCCAGAGGACCTAAACATGCTACCCACCTCCTGATATAAGTGATGGACTCAGAGCACATAACTTTTTTTTGGACATGGTCAATGTGGAAATTTATATAAATTGATTATGCATGTTTGTAATGGGGATTTTTTTTAGTGAGATAGGGAAAGAAGGCAGACTTTCATTGATAGAAAAAATAAAATTTAATTTTAAAAAATTCTGTTTCAACTAGCAGAACTTTTATTTGTTGTTGTATATGTCATAGACGGAAGGAATAATAAGTGCTACACTTCTCCTATTTATATAATTTTCATAAAATGTTCACCACAAATTCAAACATTTCCATAGTCTAGTTTTCAAGAGTAAAACATATTCTTTAAAATTACTCAGATAAGTCTAACATGTATCAACTCTAAGTATGAAAGGTACTGTGGCATCATTGCAAAATCATTTAAAAATTATTATGAAGAGAAAGCAACTTTATAAAATATAGGAATGACAATTTTATGAATTCAACATCCTATCTGGATGAATTCTCAAACAGCATTAATGAAGGTAGCTTAAAGCTCCTCTTCTGAAAACTGCTCAGGTCACAGATGAATAGTTGAATGAAATCTACTATTAACTGATATATACATAATCTGGGAAAAACTAAACTAAAGACTCAAAACATGCCCATGGCTTATATTCTGTTTTCTACTTCTGAGAACATTGTTTTAGTCAGTCTAATAAAACACATAGAAGACCTAGGAAACATCAGAAATTGTCAGCACCTTTTTACATAGAAAGCATGTTTTTCATTGCAACAAAAATAGTCAGTTAGCCCAGAAAGTGTTGGAAAGAGCTGTTTATGGAGAGACAGTGGCTGGGAATCAGTAGAGAGTAATGAAAATTTTAAAAATCCTTCTTTTCCTCCAAGTCAACCTAATGACTCCATAAAGTGAAGTACAAAACATTTATTATAATGAGTCACAACAACGATTTGCGAGCTTCCCAAGTTTTCATTTTATGTCCCTCTGTTTTCCCTTAGACAAGAGGAGAGACAAAGACTGGAAAGTTTGGGTCATATGGATCACAGCACCACTGCTATGTCTGGAATTTTCTTATAAATATCCTATTGCTCTGAAGTTCATAGACCTGGCTAAAACAGCAGGGACAATCTCATTTGTACTTTTATAGTTGTAGAGGGATTTGCAAGAGTTAAAGCAATTTTCCACAGTATTTCTTACTATAACTTAAGGGACAAGAGAAAGTTCCCTTTGTTATCAGTATTTGAAGTGTGATTGTTATACGGGAGTACAGTTTTCAACAGATGGACAGAAAAACAAATGACATTATAAACAAATGCCCAGAGAAAGACAGATTCGGGTACTTCAGAAGACCTATTTTGTAACGGATTTTACAATCTGTTTGCAACTTCATGCCTTTTAAAGATAAAGCACACACTATAAATGACTATTTCTAGCCTCATGAAAACCTTTACTTAAAAAGATATATCTTGGGTCTCTTTTTTCCATGTTTGAACAAATCCCCTCCTGCCCCTAAAAACATCTCAACAACCCTAATGCCTCTTTTTGGGGGGCAAGTCAAGTCAAGTGTTACTCCAGTGTTACTAAAAGGATATGTTCATTTTTATCAGGAATCTTTCTCTTGTGTTATCCAAATATCTCATCCCAAATTAGAAAAATTGTCTAAAATTTAAACTATCTTAGAAGCTCCTCAGAGTTAATCACTCTTATGAAAACTACACAGAAATTTTCTCACAGATCACAGGATGAGAATAAATTTAGAAATAGTCCTTGCCCTCAGTCTCAAATGCAAACTTGGCAATGAAAATATGACTATTTTCCACAGTTATAAAGATCTCTTCACTATGACATACAATGACTTTCAGTCCTCATCCTTCTTGATGTCTCTTCAGATTTTACACTTTTTTTGGCATTGTTGATTACCTCATCTTCCTAGACACCCTGTCTTCCCTCAGCCCTGGTTACAACTGCTCTCTTTGATTCTCCTACCAGTCTTGTCATGCTTCTTTTGGATTATTACGCTCATTTTACTACTTGAATAAACATTGCCCAAGACTCTGTTCTAGGAGATAATGTTTCTAAAGCATTTAGAATAGTACCTTGTCCCATACTCTATCCAATGCATCACCAAGGTACCCTGCTGGCACATAGCAGGTGATTAATAAATGTTTATCCTCTTCCCCTTCTCCTCCTTTCTCTCTCTAAGCATTCTTTCTCGGTGATTTCATCAGTTTCCATGGATTTAGTTGTCATTTACATGCAGATGACTCCCAAATCCAACCCAATTCTTCTGTTAAACTATTATCTATTACCTTCTGGTCATGTCTAACTCATGTACATCTCAAACTTATTACTTAAAAAAATGAAACTCATTATATTTCCTCCAAAATTCATTCCTCTTCTAGACCTCCATATTCCTGAAAATAACATCGCCATCCCATTTTCATAACCTTGGAATCAATTTTGACTCCCTTGATTTCCATATTTAATCAATCTTGTCAACCCTTCCTTTGCAATATCTCTCTCATCTATCTCATATCTATCTGTTCATAGCCTCTACCTTAGCTCAGGATCTCATCATTTTTTGACCCACACTATTAAAATAGCTTTCTAATTGGCCTTTCACCTCCAATTTGTATTCCATAAAGCTGCCAAACTGATATTCAACCTTAAACATAGAATTAACCAGCTAACTCTGCTATTCAGACATCTTCAATGATTGTTCATTGTTTCTACAATAAAGTATAACATCTTTAGCCTATCATTTAAAGCCCTATTCTAATAATATATCCTCCTATCATCCTTCACATACTTTTCATTCCAGACAAATTGGTATTTGGATTGTCCTCCATATAAGATGATCCATCTCCTACTATTGTGTCTTTGCAAATGCCACCTCATTTGTCTGAAAAGCATGCCCTCCTCTGAGCATCTTCCTAGCTGCCATTAATTCATAGTTCAAATCAATCAACAAGCATTTATTAAGTACATACTATGTGCCAGAAATTGTGCTAAGCACTGAGAATATAAAAACAGGCAAAAGGACAGCCCTACCTTCAAGGAGCTCACAATCTAATCAGGGGTACAACAAACTAACAGGTACAAACACAATAGCAATCCAGGCACAGGGGACAACCAGAAATGCCCATAGGCATGAGATGGAATATCTTGTTCATGGACCAGCCAAGAGACCAGTGCTGCTATATTGAAGAGCATATGGGGAAGAATAAGATGTAAGAAGATTAGAAATATATGGAGTGGGGGGCGGTGGTTGAAGAGGGCTAGGTAATGAAGGATATCGAAGGCCAAATAGAGGACTTTGTTTTGATTCTAGAGGTGTGAGAGGAGCCACTGGAGTTTGTTAGTAAGTGAGTGACATAGTCAAACCTGATCTTTAGGAAAATCACTTCAGTGGCTAAATGGAGGCTGGGTTGGAGTGAAGAGAGACTTCGAATGGGAAGACCAATGAATAGGTTATTGTAAGAGCCCCCAAGTGAGAAGTGATGAGATCCTGCACCACAGTGGTAGCAGAATCAGAGGAGAAAAGTGAGTGTACTTGGGAGATGTTGCAAAGGTGAATCAACAGGCCTTGACAAAAGACAGGGTAAGAGGAGGGTGAGAGGAATAATGAGGAGATTCTGAGCCTGAGGGACTAGGAGGACGGTATTGCCCTCAATAGTAATAAAAGAAAGTAGGAGGGAGTGGGGGAGGATTTAGAGGAAAGGGATATGTCCAGAACAGCCATGCTGAGTTCAATTAAGAGGTTTACTGGACATCCAGTTCAAGTCTGAAAAGTAGTTGAACATGTAAAACTGGAGATTAGCCAAGATATTAGTACAGGATAGGTAGAGCTAAGAAATAATAACATAGAGATGCTAATTAAATCCATGGAAGCTGATAAGATCATCAAGTGAAACAGTATAAAGAGAAGAGAAGAGGGTCCAAGACTGAACCCTGAGGGACACCTGCAATTAGAGGGCATTATATGGAAGAGGATACAGGAAAGACAACTGAGAAGGAATAGTCAGAGAGAGAGGAAAAGAACAAGGAGAAGGTGGTGTCCTGAAAACCTAAAAAGAAGACAATATCAAGGAGGAGGTTATTAGTATTTTGAGTCTCCTGAAACTGTGCTCTGTGTGTGGTATTTATTTACTTGTGTACATCTTGTATCCTCCCATTAAAATCCTTGAGGTTAGGAACTGTTTCAGTTTTGGCTCTCATGCCTAATGCATAATAGAAACTTAAATATTTGCTGAATTGATTTGACAATCAAAAATGTAAGTGCAATACAAGAAAGAGTTTTCTTTGATAAATACAATAATTACATAAAGGCTGTCTTTAGAGATAGGGTGGATCAGTTGATTGAATCAAGGTAGGCAAATGGATGGGGTTAACTAACAGCTTCCTGAAGCAGATGAGCTTTGTGCTATGTGTGATGTTGAGGAAGGAAGGAAGGAAGGAAGGAAGGAAGGAATATAATACAGTGAACGGGTTGTTTCATGGGTGAACGGAAAGCCAAATTCAGATAGAGAAGGGCATGGTTGAAGAATCTTAAAAAAAAAAAAAAAACAGTTACCAAATCAATAGTGCTCAGTGAAATTTATCTAAGAGTACTCACTGAAGGGATGGATACGGCTAAGGAGTAACTTGATATTACTTTTGAGAAGTACTGAATGCCTGAAAAGGTCAAATGTGACATTCATATTTGTAAAATAATTTGTATTGATCTTTTGTTTTTATATTACCCACATTTCCCAACATGTACTTCATGATTCCCCTTCCCAGAGAGCTATCATTTATAACAAAGAATTTTTTCAAATGGGAAAATGTCAGTTCTTTAAAAATAATCAACAAATAAAAAAAAGTTTGGAATATAAGCAATGTTTCAGAACAGTGGTTTCAACTCTTCAAGAAGTGTAAAAAGAATGCAATTTCATATCTCTTTTTGGGGACCAAGCTTGGTTGTTATTCTCTCTCTACATTGTTGTATATATTGCTTTCCTGGCTCTGCTTACTTTATCTTTCTTTAATTCCTGTTAAGTATTCCAATGTTTCTTGGCATTCAAAATATGTATCTTTTTCCAAAAAAATTAATTGAAATTTTTCATGTCCTAAACTTGACAAACATCAATAAATGTGATTTTTTTTCTATCTACATGGTAGTATAGAAAAAAGAACATTGTCCATGAAACCACAACTCTCTCTCATGTACAGCATGCAATTTTAAAATAGATTAAATTCAATTGTCAGTATCAGAGTTGTCATTCTTCTTTGTTGCCTTTTATGAACCATTTTTCTTCGAAATTAGTAGAGAGAGGAAATGTTTAGAGTTTACTTAGATTTTATCCAAGCTTTTGATAAAGTACTATCCTTATAGAAAAAAAGAAAAGGATTAAATAATAATACAATAAGACATCTTCCAAACTTGTTGGATGACCAAACTAAAAGAGAATCTGTTAGTAGTACAATGCCAATGTAGAACAGGGTTTCTGGTGGAGTAGCCCAGGAATCTGTACTTGGTCCTATTCTATTTCACAGTTTTATCAGTAACTTGGATAATAACAAAAATAAGTTGGTTTCTATCAATAGTAAATACAGCAGCAGCAGCTGAGTCTATCCTCAAATACAAGCTAGAATGTCAGGTTGTAAATCATGTCAGAATGTGGGAATGCTTAGTGAGTGTGTTAGGCATTAGTATGCTCTTCCATTAATTGATAAAACAGGTACCTTATCAGTGTACTTCATGTCTAAGCCTGGGAAGATACCTTATAATTTCTCCAACTCTAGCAAAAAGTTGTGATTTGAGGGAGTATTTGAGAGCAAGGATTTAGAAAATATTATATTTTTCTATCTTGTAAATATTCATAATTTCCTACAGCATAGTGATATTTCATTAAGTTTATATACAACAATTTGTTTAGCCATTCCCCAGTTGATGAGAGTGTATTGTTTTTTCTATTTCTTTGTTACAAACAAAATGCTACTACAAATATAATGGTCAATAAGGTCAATTAGTCAATAGCTTTCTTTTTGTAGTTTATCTTCTTGGAGTAGATATGCCTTAGAATCTCTGAATCAAAGGGGCAAAGCCACAATGGCAGAGTGGAAGCAGGGACCTTCTTGAGCTCTTCCCCCAAATCCTTCCAAATAATTGTAAAACATGACTCTAAACAAATTCTAGAGTTCCAGAACTCACAAAATGACAGAGTGTAACAAATCTGACCAAGTGAAACAAATCTCCAGACCCACACAGCCTGGCGGGTCGACAGGAAGCATCTGTCCCACTGGGCTGGGAGTGGAGCAGAGCAGAGTGCAGTTTGGGCTTGGGCTGCTCTGGTGTGGACAGGCTGGAGTGGGCCTCATGGAACTGAACTATTGGTAACTGTGGAGATTTCCTGACTTCTCAAACTGCAAACATCAAAGAAAGCATAGAAAGTCAGTGACAGAATCTGTGGGACCTAGTCTGACTGGGGTCCAGCCCTAGCCACAGGGTGGAAAAGGAAGGGGTGCTGGTGTGGGTGGTGGTGACTGCAGAGTCTATGTTAGCTGCTTCCAGAGTTTTGGGCAGTGAGAGATTGAATGACTGATACAAAACCCCTGAATCCTGGGACAATACACCCACCCCCTCCCCACCAGAAGCAGAGTCCTACCTGGACAAAGAATTAAAAAGTCAAGAATTGGACTGGGATCATGAGCAAACACAGTAAAAAAGAAACTCAGACTATATAATCTTACTTTTGTGACAAGAAAGATCAAAACATACAGCCAGAGGAAAACAAAGTCAAAGCTCCTACATCAAAAACCTCCAAGAAAAATATGAATTGGTCTCAGGCCATGGAAGAGCTCAAAAATGATTCTGAAAATCAAGAGAAGGGAAAAATTGAGAAGAGAAAAGAGAGTAATGTAAGAAAATCATGAAAAGTGAGTCAACAGTTTGCTAAAGGAGACCAAACAAAAAAACTGAAGAAAATAACACCAAAAATAGAATAACCCAAGTGGCAAAAGAGGTCCAAAAAGCTAATGAGCAGAAGAATGTCTTAAAAAGCAAGATTGGCCAGATGGAAAATGAGGTTGAAAAGCTCACTGAAGGAAATAATTCCTTCAAAATTAAAATGGAGAAAATGGAAGCTAATGACTTTATGAGAAATCAAGAAATGATAAAAAAAAAACCCAAAAGAATGAAAAAATGGAAGACAATGAGAAATTGGAAAAAGGAATGATCTGGAAAATAAATCCAGGAGAGAAAAATTTTAAATTATTGGACTACCTGAAAGCCATGGTTAGAAAAAGCCTAGACATCATCTTTCAGGAGATTATGAAGGAAAATTGCCTTGATATTCTGGAACCAGAAGGTAAAATAGAAATTGAAAGAATGCACCAATAACCTCTTGAAAAAGATCCCCAAAGGAAAACTCCTGGGAATATTATAGCCAAATTCCAGAGTTCCAGGTCAGGGAAAAAATACTGCAAGCAGCAATAATTCAATTAAAATAATTCAATAAAAAAATTCCAGAATTATGGAAATATGATCAGGATAACAGAAGCTCTAACAGCTTCTACATTAAGGGATCAAAGGGTTTAAAATATAATATTCTGGAGGTCAGAGGAGCTAGGATTGAAATCAAGACTCACTACCCAGTAAAACTGAGTATAATACTTGAGGGGAAAAAAATGGTCATTCAGTGAAATAGAGGACTTTCAAGCACTCTTGATGAAAAACAGAGAGTTGAATAGAAAATTTAACTTACAAACACAAGAATCAAGAGAACTGTGAAAAGGTAAACAGGAAAGGGAAATCATAAAGGGCTTATTAAAGTTGAACTGTTTACATTCCTACATGGAAAGATGATATTTGTAACTCATGAGACCTTGCTTAGTATTATGGTAGTTGGAGGAAATAGAAAGATAGAGAGATGGCACAGGGTGAGGTAAATATGAAGGGATGATACTTAAAAATATAAAATTAAAGGGTGAAAGAGGAATATATTGGGAGAAGGGGAAAGGGAAAGATAGAATGGGGTACATTATCTCACATAAAAGAGGCAAGCAAAAAAGTTTCACAGTTTAGGAGAATAGGGAGAAGGCAAGAGAGAATGAGTGAACTTTACACTCATCGGACTTGGCTTCAGGAAGGAATAACATACACACTCAATTGGGTATCTTGCCCTACAAGAATGTAAAGGTGAAGGGGATAAGGAGGGGAGGATGATAGAAGGGAAGGCAGATTGAGGAAGAGGGTGGTCAGAAGCAAACACTTTTGAAAAGGAATAGGGTCAAAGATGAAAACAGAATAAGTGGGGGACAGGATAGGATGGAGGGAAATAGTATTACACAACATGACTACTATGGAATTATTTTGCATAACTATACATGTATAATCCATATTGAATTACCTGCCTTCTCACCCTAGGTGGGGAAGGAAGAAGAAAGAGAATTTGGAACTCAAAGTTTCAAAAGAAAAATGTTAAAAATTGTTTTCATATGCAACAGGGAAATAAGATATGTAAGCAATGGGGTATAGAAATCTATCTTGCCCTACAAAAAAGTAAGGGGGAAAGGGGATAAAAGGGGCACTCAAAGAGAGGGCAGACTGCTGGAAGGAATAATCAGAATGCATTCCATGTTGGGGGAGGAGGAGAGGAGAGATCGGGAGAAAATATAGAGCTCAAAACCTTGTGGAAATGAATGTTAAAAACTAAAAATTAATTAATTAATTTTAAAAATGAATCTGAGTCAAAGGGCATAAACGTTTTAATCACTTTCTTAATAGAATTTTCACATTGCTTGTGTTTGATAAAACAAAAGATCTCAACTACTAAGGTAAGGACTCATCCAACTAAAAACTGTTGAGAAAACTGGAATGCAGTCCAACAGAAATTATGTTTAGACAGGAACTTCATAACTATATACCAAAATAAGACCAAATGGATATGCGACGGAGAGAAAAGGGTCACATCATTAACAAGTTACATTGCAAGGAAGAAATTACCTTTTAGAACTATGATAATGAGAAGAGATCATGACCAAACAAGGGATGGAGAGGATTAAAAAAAATGAAGGAGATAAAATGGAAAAATAACAGATTATAAAATATTAAAATTTTTTCAGAAACAAAATTAATGTCACTAAATTTATAAGGTAAACAGTTAATTAATTTTAAAAAATATAAAACTTTTTTTTTTAGGAAATTTCTCTGATGAATTTCTCTCTCATTTGCAAGTCCTGAAACTCATTGGCATAGGACTTTTTCCTCATTGGTGAAGTTTAATGCCTTGAGCTTGCATGCAGAATGGGACAGATTTGATGAGAGTTGAGGGGAGGGCAGGGAGAGCTCTACTCTTCTCAGGCTTTTCAGGTTTATCAGGTTTTGAAATCTCTGGGTTCTTCTATCCTCCAGCTTCTTTTCCAACCTTGAGAGAAAGAGAGACAGGATGGACAATGACAACTCCGTTTCAGGTTGCTGAAGGGAGAATAAGATTCTGGAAAGAAGTCAATATGAGAACTAGGATTCTCTATTATGTCTCTATCTCCAACTAACTACACAAGAAATTTTGGGGAATTTCCCCTTAGGTAAGTTTTGGTATTCCGTGTGTGTGTGTGTGTCTGTCTGTCTCTGTCTCTGTCTCTCTCTTTGTTGAGCTGAGATACCTGAGTCACCCTCCTCCCAATGAGAAAGTTCCTTCTCTCCATATTCTCTTATGTATGCTTTCTCTGATGTTTATTTTGCTATCAACTTTGATAAACTGGTCTTTGTTGTCTGGTGTGTGTGTGTGTATGTGTGTATTCTTTATATAGAACTAGTATTTGGTAGGAATAAAGTCAAGGCTGACCTCATTAATGCACAATGATCAGAAGTTTAGCTTGAACTTGAAAATCGAAAATCCTAGAACCAATAATATCTAAGGGATCAAATTGATGCAGTTCTAACCTGGTAATTCTCTGAAGAGAGAAAAGTTGTGGCCTTTGGCCTCAACTTCCTGATGTAAACCTCAGCCTTGCAACTCCTGTTTTCCCTCCTAGCAAGAATTGAAGTCTTGCTCGGAGAAGAGATGGTGGAGAAGAGGGTAGAGATATCTATTCCTGAGAGCCACAAAACACCCCCTGTACTACACATGTAAGGTACATCCTCACTCCATGGGGA
The DNA here is from genome assembly GCA_028658325.1 of Potorous gilbertii. Taxonomy (NCBI): domain Eukaryota; kingdom Metazoa; phylum Chordata; class Mammalia; order Diprotodontia; family Potoroidae; genus Potorous; species Potorous gilbertii. The sequence continues at coordinate 79,268 of JAQQSK010000022.1, forward strand.
GGGGACCTATCAAAAAGTCTAGGACAACCTTTACAATCATCAAGGAGACCCAAGACCTGAATATTTTAACTGTATACTGTTGAACACATTGGAAAATTTGAAACGAGAACAAAAGTTGGAGCAGAATCAATATGTCTCATTTCTAGCAAAAGCATATAATTTTACTAACTATGATGCTACAAGCATTACATCATACATTTTTCAGTTTGGGGCAAGAATCACATCTACCTAGTGATTTATGTTTTGGTACTTCAGATGAAGGAGGTCATATAACTATTCACACTCAATACATCTCTCAGTTTACAAAGAAACAGGTTCAATTCAAATCTGTGAAAGAAGCAAAAGACATTATGTTGCTAGAGTATGGTGTCAAGACTTTCAACCAGGAAACAGAGTTCTGATGAAAAACACTGGCCTTCAAGGGACTTACAAGTTGGCTAGCCAATGGAAAGCTTACACATACAAAGTTATTGAGAGACTGAGCAACTTATTTGTTTACAAAATAGCCTCAGAGAATGGAAGGGACCTATTAAGATCATCCAATGCAATCTATTTACTGTCCAGGGGAGAATTATTTGGCCTTTCTAAAGAACAGATAAACAGAAATGATGGACACTCACCTACTCCAAGGCTGAGGAAAAGAGATGTCTACCAGAGGTGCAAAGGCCTTCTGACTGAGATAAGAGCACTGAGATTGCTGTATCCAGAAAAGGAAACTATGTATTAATATAGGGCAAGAGAATTGAACTCAGAGGCAATTCCTTTCCTGCTGAAACTTGCTACAGAGACTGCTAGGATACAAATTCAACCCATAGAGTTCAAAAATGCTGATAGTCATTCTGGAATGACTGTCAGGCCATATGCAGACACACAAGTCTATAATGACCCTGATGGTCAACTCAGCAACTGACACTACATGGTTGAGTGAATAATCCTGAGAGGGCTCCTTCCAGTCTTAGTGTAGGAGCTAAGAAATCAGTCAATGACAAGAGAACCAGATCTATTAGATCAGTCACAAGGTTAAATTATTATATCACAGGCAAACCAGAAGATAAAGTTATTCATGGATCTAACTGACAATACTAGAAATTGTCTTTGTGAAACTTACCTTGCATGTAATTATTTTTGTTTACTGTTGTACGTGTGAATTACTGCATGTTTGAGTATGCTTCTTTCTTATTCTACTATTGTATTCATTTGACTATGTTTTTGTGTTATGGTCACACTACAGCAATGTCTATGTGGTCGTTGTTTTTGCATACACTGCATTGCTTATAGTTGAATTGTATTTTACATATAGACCTATTGATAGTGCTTATTTTTGAAATGTATTACATCTGGTTTGTAATTAGGTATGTTGTCACTGTAGTATCCTTCCAGGTAAGGCTCTGTATGATGCCATGTCTACTGCATGTACTGTTAATGTGCATTTATTTATTTTAATTTCAACAATACCAAAGACTGGTTACCTGGAAGATCTACCTTGTTGTTTTCAAGTGCTTATGGTTATTGCATAGTTATAGGTTCTTGACTCACCCCAGGTGATCCTTGCAAGACCCTAAAAAAGTTTAGCCGTGGGGAGAATGGTAACCTGGCAGTTAGATGATGCACTGATACTGAATGCTCTATCTGGATTCAGGAAGTCATGTGTCCAAATCCGCCCTCAGACATTTGCTAGCACACTGGGCAAGTCGCTTAACCTTCTTCAGGCTCAGATTCCTCATATATAAAATAATAGTACCTAGTTCCCAAGGGGTTGGGAATGAATGAGATAATGACTGTAACATGCTAAGCACAGTAATCTGGCACATAGTAAGTGCTATATAAATATTAGAGATGATGATGATGATGATGATGGAACTCTCATCATTAATGTATATCAATGCACTGAATCTGCATGAGGAGTGAGGCAAAGTTAACGAGAGAGGAGAGTTCTGCTTTCTTTAGATTTTGCAGTTTCTTCAGACTCTTTAATCACATTGGGCTCTTCTGGCTTTCAACTTCAAGACAGACACAGGATGAATAATGCCAAAACCATGTCAGATCGCTAAAAGGGAAATAAGATTGGGAGGAAGCTGACACAAGAGCAGTTAGCACTTTCCATTATATTCCTATCCCCAGCTTGCTGCACTAAAGACTGAGAAACTTTCCCTTGAATGATATCTGGGACTCTCTGTCTCTTTGGGCTGAGCTGAATTATCTTGCTCTCAATAAGAGCATTTCTTCACTCTGTATCATCTGGTATATATTCTCCCATGTATACTTCCTTTGATTTTTGTTTTGCTAACAACTTGGAGAGATGAGTTTTCTTTGATAAGCGCTATAAATTTTTTATGTTTATTTACTTTTTTTTGTTTTTAACATTCATTTCCACAAAGTTTTGAGTTCCAAATTTTTCCCATCTCTCCCTTCCCCCACCCCAAAACACCATGCATTCTGATTACCCCTTCCCCCAGTCTTCCCTCTCTTCTATCACACCCCCCCCTTCCCCTATCCTCATCTTCTCTCTTTTCTTGTAAATTAACATAGAGTTTTATACCCCACTACATATATTTCTTATTTCTAAGTTTCATGCAAAAACAATTCTCAACATTCGTTCCTCAAACTTTGAGTTCTGACTTCTCTCCTTTCCTGCCTCCTCACCCATCCTCACTGAGAAGGCAAGCAATTCAATAAAGGCTATATATTTGAAGTTTTGCAAAAGACTTCCATAATAGTCATATTGTGAAAGACTAACTATATTTCCCTCTATCCTATCCTGCCTCCCATTTATTCTATTCTCTCTTTTGACCTTGACCCTCCCAAAAGTGTTTACTTCCAATTACTCTCCTCCCATTTGCCCTCCCTTCTATCATCTCCACCCCACATATCCCCTTCTTCCCAACTTTCCTGTAGTGTAAGCATTTTCATACCAAATTGAGTATGCATGTGTATTCCCTCCTTAAGCCAAATGTGATGAGAGTAAGCTTCACTTTTTCCCTCTCACTTCCCCCTTTTTCTCCTCCATTGAAAAAGCTTTTCCTTGCCTCTTTCATGAGAGAGAACCTGCCCCATTCCATTTCTCCCTTTCTCATTCTATTATATTCCACTCTCACCCCTTAATTTTATTTTTTAGATATCATCCCTTTCTATTCAATTGATCCTGTGCTTTCTGTCTATATATATATATACTTGGATATAAAGCTCTTGTCCTCCTTTCACCACTGATGAACAGTGATACAAAGTTTAGTTTGAATATAAAACTACCTCCCTTAGACTAATAATATTTTTAAAAGTGTATAGATACAATGATAAATGGCCAAAGGATAAGAACATGCAGTTTTCAAAGAATAAACCTAGGCTATCAATAGCCATGAGAAAAATATTCCAAATCACTAATAATTAAACAAATGAAAATAAAAGCAATATCATTTTGTTTTGTTCTTCCATGTTAGCCATGTCTATATTATCAGTCCCTCCCCTCCCTGGCATGACAATGGTTAGGGTGTTTCATCTTCATTCTTCTGGAATTGTGGTTTATCATAGTATTGATCAGATTTCTAAAGTTTTTCCAGGTTATTTATTTTTCTTTATAGTTTTAATGTAATTATATAAAACGATCTCCAAGTTCTGCCTGACTTTGCATCAGTTCATAGATGTCTTCCCAGTTTCCTCTAAAATTGTAAAATTAAAGAAGGAACACTGAGTTTTCAATTCATAGTTATCACATTGTCAAAAAAACAATTTTTTAAAGAAATGGTAAATGTTGGAAGGGCTGCAAAAAAAGACACATTGATGCATTGTGGGTGGACTTTTTCATTGGTCTGGGCATTCCATAAGATAATTTGGAACTATGTCCCAAAAAGTCATTCCTCTTGTCCTAGAAATTCCACTGTGAGACCTATATCCCTAAATAAATCATAGGAAGAGGAAAAGGATTCATAATACAAAAATATTTATTGCAGCTTTTTATTTAAAGTCAAAGATTTGGAACAAAGTGTATGACCATCAATTGGGGAATGACTCATTAAATTATATCATATAATATTACCATTACTATATAATATATTATAATGGAATACTATAGTTCCACAAGAAATTATGAAAGGGATGTTTTCATAGAAACCTGGGCAGGTTTGATATGAATTCATACAGATTTAAGAGAACCGAACAACAAAAACGATATATACAATAGCAACACCACTGAATATGCTTCAAATTAAGAATGCTCAGCAATGCAATGACCAACAATAATAGAGAGAACTAGTGATGAAAGTTGCTACTCATTTCCTGATAAAGAATGATAGCGTTAATTCAGAATGAAATATGAATTTTAAGATGCAACTAATTCTGGAACTTGTTTTCCTTGATCCTACACATTGATTATGAGGATTTCTATTTTCTTTCTTTTTTTAACAGGGTAGATGATGAAAAGGAAAGAAAATAAATGTTCATTAATTTAAAAAACCTTGTAAGAATAAGCATAAATGTCAACATAAAATTATATTAGCATATTCCATCCATGAGCAATTAATCTTTCCAATCACTTAGTCTTCATTTTTTTTAAACTATAAACTGTTTTCTAGTTGCAATCATGGGCAGCTAGATGGAGCAATAAATAGAAGACCAGGCCTGGAGTCAGGAAGAATCTTCTTTGTGAGGTCAAATCTGTGCTTATTATCTAGGTGACCCCAAGCAAGTTACTTTACCCTGTACCTCTCAGTTTCTCCATCTAGAAAATCAGCTGGAAAAGGAAATGACAAACCATGCCAGTATCTTTACTAAGAAAACACCCAAATGGAGTAACAAAGAGTTGGATGTGACTGAAATGATTGAACAGAAAAACTGTAATCATATTATTTCTAGGTGTGTCTGCATAAATAGATCATAGATTCTGTCGATATTGTTGATAGAACTTATTTTTCTCTTTCTGGTGAGTTTTGTTGATAAAAAAAAGCTGTTGAATTTTATGGGTTTATTTGTATCTTGCTACTCTTTTGAAGTTAACTGTTTCATTTACTATTTAAGTTGAATCTCTAGGGATCTATAAGCAAACTATCATTTTATCTGCCAACAGCTTCTTTCAAAGTACTGCTTAGGTACCAGCTTTTCCCCAAGGCATTTCCAGACACCCCTAGTTATTAGGGCTCTCACAACAAAACTATTTTCTATTTACTCAATTTAATCTGAATATAATCTTCAATAGCTTAAAGCTACACTATTAGCGATATGTTATATGCCTATCTATGTTGCCTTATTTCCCTCTGTAAGATGAGAGCTCCTAAGGCAGAAGCTACTTAGTTTTTGTAATAAAGATGATGAAGAAGATGGTGATAGATGATAGCCAACATGTATGGAGTGCTGTGTGTGCCAGGCACTCTGCTAAGAAGTTACAATTACTATCTCATTTGGTCCTCACAACAACCCGGGAAAGTAGATGCTATTATGTTCATTTTGCATCGGAGGAAACAGACTGATGGAGGTTGAGTGATTTGCCCAGGGTTAAATAGTTGGTAAAGTGTCTGAAGCCCAATTTGAACTCAGATCTTTCTGACTCCAGTCCCAGAACTCTGTCCACTCTGTTACCTTGTTGTCTATCCAAAGTTCTTAGGATAGTCTCTGAAACATGAAAAAAAACTCATTAAATGTGTGTTGAATTGATTTGAATTGAAATCTGTGCTAAAGATATATGAGATTCATCATCCATCCACAGGGAAAGTTCTAAAAATCCTTCCAATAGTTAAAGACAGCAATATAGTACTACTAACATGTGTGTATGTATATGAGCATACACATTCTCCTTTTACATTTTTGCCAACCCGCCATCACTATCTGAGGGAGACTGTAGTTCCACTCTGTGTTCTACCTTTTTCAGAATATATCTTTATTATCGTTTCTACTCTAGATAACAGAATTAAGCTAAGAAGTAAGTATGTACTAAGAAGAGAATGATGAGGATGATGAGGAAATGGAAAGAAGATTGTTTATGAGGAATTGTGAGAAGGATGTAAGATTGTTAAGTTGCTTCAGAAAGGATCACTATTTTCACATATGAAGGGCTATCAATGATAGATTGATAGAAATGATTTAAAACAAGTTTTAGTCAAATTTTAGCCACAGATGGAAGACCTAGAAGTCACAGGTAGAAGCTGCACAGAAGGAGATTTTGGCTTGTTATTAGGACAATTTTCCTAATAATTAAAACTGTTCAAAAGTGGCACAGTGGATAGATTGCTATACTTGGAATCAGGAAGATAAGTTCAAATACAACCTCAGTCAGACATCTACTATCTATATGACTTTGATCTAATCACTTAACCCTCTTTGCCTCAGTTTCTTCATCTGTAAAATGAGCTGGAGAAATAAATGACAAACCATTCCATTTTCTCTGCCAAAAAAAAAAAAACCCAAATGGGGTCAGAAAGAATTGAATTGACTGAAATGACTAAACAACAATAGTGAGTTCCCATCACTGGGAAGATCATAAAGCAGATATATTCCTTTGTTAAGGATTTTGTAGAGGGGATTCCTGTTTAGAACCAGATTTGATCATATAACCTCTAAAGTAACTTTTAACCCTAGATTCTGTGATATACTTTTCAATTTATAACAAACATGAAAAAAATGTAGGATTTGTTAATACTGAAAACTACATTATACTGAATGTCAAAATATGATAGTGTGATGAAATTAAAGAAGAAAGCAAACAGAGTTTTATAATGAAAAATTACAAATTTTAAATTCGGGAATGGAATTATTTTACAAACAAAAATAGAATTTCAATCAGGAAGACATCATTAGTTTTCAAGTCTATTATTTTCCTTAGGATGAGACATCTTTCTTAACTGAATGCACGAACAACTATGAATTAACTCCTTGTATTGTAAGGGAGAGAGAGGAACACAAAGCAAGATCCTCCTACTTTTAATCTTAAAATCTTGTTAAAGGTTTCCTGATGCTGTGAGAAAGTATTTTCATTCATAGTGGATTTTATTTTGTCCTTTTCCAAAAAGAAAAAAAAAAGGTCAAATTGAGTTTGCAAATTTTCCCCACTTTTTCCATTGTAATTAAGCAGAAAAGGTAAATAAGAATATTAGCTCCACAGTGTAGTAATAGAATAACATAGAGCACGAAGGTATCTTGGAGGTCATCCAGTCCCCCCTCATTTTATGGATGAAGAAACAGAGGCCCAAAGAGGTTAAGCAGCTTGCCTTATGTAATAAGAGTAGAGTATAAGCCTACTGCTTAAAAGTAATCCTTAGGTCATTTCTAAATTTTAATATGTACTGAGAAATAAATCTCTGTTCTAACTTAATTCATTACATTTTCTTAAGCAAATATTCAGTGTGCTAAACTACAATTTTATTACTTCTACATAAAGAGTTAAGAATTATAAAATGCCTTGGAATTTATTATTTCTAGGCTGAGACACAAGTCTGAGGATTAGTATCAAGCTGGGGGTTAAATTTTACTCCCATGATAGGCCAAGTGTTGCCTAAGGCTGCACAGATAATGAAACTGCAAAGGAATTAACAAGGAAACACGAGTTATTATAAAGCATATACACTTTCCTTTCTAATCAAGTTCATCCTGTATGACATTAACAAATTACTCTCTTTCTCTCTTACTGCCCAAATTTCAATATAATATGAGATCCTGAACCAATAGGACGTTAGACAAAACTTGTCTATGTATAAATGCCTATTAAACCTGTTGGAGGGATCCAAACCTCATGCAAGGAGAACTGAGGCATTTTATCTTTCCACTCCCCTGTCCAGGTATATATACACACACATATATACATATATATGCATACACACACATACACACACACACACACATATAGAGAGAGAGAAATAAATATAAATTGTTTAGCATTAGTTTATTTCAACATTGCTCTTAAATTTATTTATTTTGTTTTGATGCAATTAATACTTCTCAATGAACATGAAAACATACTCCCTCACAAAGTACATTCCCTGAAAAGCAATTTGGCAAATTTTAAGGAAAAGGAAGAATGTGTCTATCTTTTGACTTTGATAGCATGTAACTGTCCATTAGCACTGTCCATTGAGTCATTTGACCAGAGTTTTGTTGCCTGTCCATATTATTTTAAAATTTACATTTTTGGTGTTATTGTGTATTGCTTTTTGAGCTGGCTTTATTCACTCTACATTACTTGTATAAGTCTTTCCATGTTTATCTGTATTCTTCCTATCCCTCATTTCAGCATGATAGAATCATAGATTGACAGCTGGACAGTATCCTAGAAATAATGTATTCCAATTCCTTCATTTTTCATAGCAGAAAATTTGGGCCTAGAGGAGCCAAGGGATTTTCTCAACATCAAACAAGAAGCAAATGGAAGAACTTAAATTTGGATTCAGGTCCTGTGATTCCAAATCCAGCACCCTGTCCCTAGATCTTGCTCTTTCCCTATCAATGTAATCTGTAATTATGTTATATATATATGGTCATGCCCCAATTACTTGGTAGAATATTTTGTTTTAGTTTTTTAAGTTAATTTATTTTTAATTTTCAACATTTACCTCCATAAGTTTTAAATTTTCTTCCTCTCCTCCTCTACTCTCCACAAGACAGCATTCAAACTATTAAACATATTTTCACATAAATCTTATTGTATAGAGAAATTAGAACAAAGGGGAGGACCCATGAGGAAGACAAAACAACAAAACAAAATAGTCTGCTTCGTTCTGTATTCAGACTCCACAATTCTTTCTCTGGATGTGGATGGTATTTTCCATCATGAGTCCTTTGGAATTGTTTTAGGTCCTTGAATTGCTGTGAAGGGCTAAGTCTGTCAAAGTTAGGTATCACACACTGCTTTAGCTTTTGAAATTACAAATCATTTTTTCCTGCAAATATTTGTACATGTAGGTCTTTTCTTATCAATACTTCCTTAGCATATGTTCCTGATCAATCAAGTATTTATTAAGCCCCTAATTTGTGCCAGGTTCTTTTTTCCTAGAAGCTGAGGATGCAAAAAATAAAAAGTTAATGTTCTCATTCTAGTGGCACATACCACATTTATTCACATATACATGCATGCGTAACAAGAGTCATCCCATGAAACATGTGTGGAGTTGTCTTTCCTGGATCCAATCAACCCCAAGGGAGTTTGGGCACCTGCTTTCAGCCATTTGATAACTTAGCCCCAAACAGATATGGAATTTTGGTATATGACCTTTGTCTGCACTTGCCTCATGACAGGGGGAGTAGGTCAGGTTGATTTGTCAATAAAAAGAAGAGACAGTTTCTGGTTTATTCCCTCTTATTTCTATACCCTAGATCATGTAACTCTTGTAATCATGTAAGATTTCCAGTGAGGGTTTGAGAGAGCTAAACTTCTCCAACCCAGTATCAAAATGATTTTGTCTATATGTCAGCAAATGCAGAGGCATTCAGCTAGGTGAGCTTGTGCCTGGGACCCTGACTGCCTCTACACCAGACAAAAAAGAAAGAAAAAAAATGGCCCATCTATACCAAAATTTAGTAGTTCATTTTTGTTAAATGGCTGAAAACTAAGTAGTTGTACATCAATTGGGCAATGGCAGAACAAAGGAAGATTTCTATTAACTGATATAGAATAAAGTAAGTTGAATTAGAGAGAATGATATATTCAAGAACAATATTGTAAAGAAAAAATTTTTGAAAGACTTAAGAACACTGTTCAACAATGAAATGAAAAATCATGCTTCCTGAATACTGATGAGACAAGCTACCACCCTCCTGATAAAAAGATGATGAAAATCAAGAAAAAGACAAAAATTTGGATATGGCCAGAAATTTTTCTCATGAAAGTTTTCTTTTTCTTTCCATTTTTTGAAATAATTTATTGGGATAGGTAGGTGAGAGAGAGCCAGTTCTTCTTCTCCTCCATAAAAAAGAGAGGGACCAGGAGAAAGGACAGAAAGAATTCCAGACAAGTAGGACAATATTGAGAGTTGAATGTTGAAATCACTTTATGTCTAAAAAGTAAAGTAAAAAAAAATTTAGAGTAAAGTAAGCTCTTTATAATAAAGATTTGCATTTCCATGCTTAGTTTAAGGGGAAAGAGTGATAACCATAACTCAATACTATAACGCTGGAAGTAAAAATTGTCTAGAATATCTGAAAATAAAAAAGAAACATCACCTGAAGGAGATCCCAAAGTGAACATTCCCAGGCATATTATAACCGAATTCAAGAGCTTTCCAAGGTCAAAGAGAAAATACTTCAAACAGCCATTAAGAAACCATTCAAATACTATGGAGTTAAAGTCTGAAATACACAAGATTTAACAGTTACCATGTTAAAGGAGTGGAGAACTTGAAAATATGATATTCCAAAAGGCAAAAGCATAGTCCTTCATGGGAAAAATAGATACTTAATGAATTACTGGGTTTTCAAGTATTCCTGATGAAAAGACAAGAACTGAACAGAAATTTTTATTTTCAAATGCATGAAAGAGAAATCATAAGGGACTCAATAAGGAAGCTACACTTTTCTGTATGGGAAGATGACACAGGTATCTTCTAAGAACTTTATCATGATTACAATAGTTAGAAGAATCCTACATAGAAAAAGCATGTGCAAATGAGTCAATGATGTTGGGATAAAGTAAAAAAAAAAAAGATAGGTGGAAAAGGATACCCTTGGAGAAAGTGTAAGGAAAAGGGTGAATGGAAGAAATTATCTCACATAAAAGACATGTGCAAGCAAGAGCTTTTACAGCAAAGAATAAAATGGCGGGGGTGGAGGGGATTAAGACAATGCTTGAACATCACTTACATCTGAATTGGTTCAAAAAGTGTGTGTGTGTGTGTGTGTGTGTGTGTGTGTGTGTGTGACTTGATAATAAAAATCTATTTTACTAACAGTAACAGGAACTAGGAAGAGGAAAGCAATAAGAGAAAAGCAAGGTGATGATCGAAAGAAAGAAAAATAAGAAAAGGTAGTGGTCAGAAATAGAACAAACTTTAGAGGAGAGAGAAAGAGAGAAAGAGAGACAGAGACAGAGAGAAGCAGAGAGATACAGAAACAGAGACAGAAAGAGAGACAGAGAGAGAAAGAAGCAGAAGAAAATACAATGGACAGAAATGAAGAGTTAGCAATCAGAACTGTGAATGTGAATGGAATGAACTCATCTATAAAATGAAAGGAGATAGAAAAATGGATTAGAAACTCAAAAATAAGCTGTGTATAAGAAACATACTTAAGGAAAATAGAATGCAAGAATCCAGGCATAGGGTTCAATATCTCATACCCTATTCCAAAATAGGGTCAAAATAGGTATATGATTTAGACATAAAGGTTGATACGATAAGAAAATTAGGGGATCAAGGAATAGTTTACCTTTCAGATCTATGGAGAAAGCAAGAATTTATGACCAAAAAAGAGAGAGAGAACATTATGAAATGTAAAATGGATAATATTGATTAAATTATATTGAAAGGGGTTTGCACAAAGCCAATGCAACCAAGATTCGAAAGAAAGCAGAAAGTTGGGAAGCAATTTTTACAGACAGGGTTTCTGATAAAGGCCTCATTTCTAAAATATATAGAGAAATGAGTCAAATTTATAAGAATACAAATCATTCTCCAATTGACAAATGGTCAAAGGATATGAACAGGCAGGCAGTTTTCAGATGAAGAAATTAAAACTATCAATAATCATATGAAAAAATGCACTAAATAACTATTAGCAAAATGCAAGTAAAAAACTACTCTGTGACACCACCTCACACCAATCAGATTGGCTAATGTGACAGAAAATGATAAATGTTAGAGAAGATGTGAGAAAATTAGAACACTAATGTATTTTTGGTCTAGTTGTGAACTGATCCAAACCATTCTGGAGAGCAATTTAGAACTCTGCCCAAAAGGCAAACAAACTGCCTATACCTTTGATCCAGTGATTACTCTACTAGGAGTGTGACCTTGGGCAAGTCATTTAACCACAATTGTCTCATCCTAGGTCATCTCCACTCATCCTGATGAATATCTGGTCATTGGATGCAGATGATTCTGGAGGAGAAGTGAGTCTGGTGACCTGCACAGCCTTCCCTTACTCAAAACAAAGTCAAGTGCAAGTCACGTCATCATTTCTCTGATGGCACGGTCTTCTTCGGCAACGATGGATGAACACACACATGTGCACGCACGCACACACACACACATACACACACACACCTACTAGGTCTGTATCCCAAAAAAAGGCGAAAGGATCCACATGTACAAAAATATTTATTGCAGCACTTTTTTGATAGCATAGATTTGGAAATTGAGGGGATACCATCAACTGGCAAATGGCTGAACAAGTTGTTATATATGAATGTAGTGGAATATAATTTTGCTATAAAAAATGATGAGCAGGTAGATTTCAGAGAAATCTGGAAATATCTACATGGACTGATGTTGAATGAACTGAGCAGAACCAGGAGTATATTGCACAATAGTAACAGCAACATTGTATGATGATAGATTTAGCTCTTCTCAACAAGACAATGATAAAAGACTATTCCAAAAGACTCATGACAGAAAATGCTACCCACATGCAGAGAAGGAACTATGGAGTATGAATGCAGATCGAAGCATACTATTTTCAATTTTTGTTTTGTTTTCCTTATCATTATTTTTCCCTTAATGTCTGATTCTTCTTTCACAACATGTGAAATGGAATGTGTAATATGTAAATGTTTAATAAGATTATATAGCCTATATCAAATTGTTTGCCATTTGGGGGAGGGGTGAAGGGAAGGAGAGTAGTAGAAGAAAAATTCAAAACACAAAACCTTATAAAAGTGAATGTTGAAAACTATTTTTACATGTAATTGGAAAAAAATAAAATATTATTAAGTTGGGGGAAGAAACATACTTGAAAGAGACACATAAAGCTAAAATATGGGCTGATACAGAATCTATTATGCTTCATTTGAAGCAAATAAGACAGTGTAGCAATCATAATCTTAAAGCAAAATTAAAAATAGATCTAACTGAAAGTGGGTCAACTACATCTTGTTAAAGAGACCATATTTAATGAAGGAATATCAATACTTAACATATATGCACCAAATGGCACAGCATCCAAATTCTTAAAGGAAAAGTTAAAATGAATCATAGAAGGAAATAGTTGGTTGTTGTCCTTCATTCTCAAAGAGGACCAAAATGATATCACCATGATAAAGAGAAGTTTCAGTGTATATGAATGTGACTGATTAGACCAATACAAGCTTAGAAATGCTCTACCACAGGTTGGGCACAGACATCCCATGTGAACATTTAGGCTGGTTACTCCAAATTTGCGGATCCTAGTTTCCTTTGTGCTGTTTCAATTCTACTTTGCTCACAGAGCACAGCACCTTTTCTGATGTGGGCACACCATGCTGAGTGGTCCTGTGCTAGTGTCTCCCATGTCACACAATTAAATCCAAAGTTCTTGAGAGAAATCTTGAGAGTGTTCTTATATTGCTTCCTCTGACCACCATGTGATCTCTTGCCCTATGCAAGTTCTCCATATAATAGTCTTTTTGGCAAAGATACATTTTGCATTCCAACAACATGGCCAGCCCATCTAAGTTCCACTCACTGAAGCATAGTTTGAATGCTTGACAGTTTAGTTTGAGCAAGGACTTCAGTGTCTGGTACCTTATTCTGCCAGGTGATCTTCAGAATCTTCCTAAGACAATTTAAATGGAAGCAATTCAGTTTTCTGGCATGGTTATGGTAGACTGTCCATGTTTCACAGGCATACAACACTGAAGTCAGCACAACAGCTCTGTAGACCTTCAATTTTGTAGTCAGTCTAATACCTCTTCTCCCCCAAACTTTTCTTTGGAACCTCCCAAACACTGAGTTAGCTCTGGCAATGCATATGTCAACCTCATTGTCAACATTTACATCCCTTTAGCACAAACAAAACTGATATAGCTAAACATTAGAAGTAAAACAGCAAAGTTGGGGGGGGAGGGGGACTGTTTCAACAAGTTTCTCTCACAAAGGCCTCCTTTCTCCAGTTTTCCAAGCAGTCTTTGTCAAATAGTGAGTTCTTATCTCAGGAGCTGGGGTCTTTGCATTTATCAAACAATACATTGATATAATTATTGACTACTATGTCTTATGTACCTAACCCATTCCACTGATCTACCCATCAATTTCTTAGCCAGCACCAAGTAGTTTTGAGGATTACTGCTTTATAATACAATTTAAGATCTGGTATGGCTAGGTAAACTTCCCTGGCATTTGTTTTCATTAATTCCCTTGAAATTCTGGACCTTTTGTTCTTCCACATGAATTCTGATATTATTTCTAGTTCTATAAGATAAATTTTTGTTAGTTTCTTTGATATGATACTGAATTAATTTAGGTAGAATTGTCATTTTTATTATATTATTTTGGCCTACCCATGAGCAACTGATGCTTTTCCAGTTATTCAGAACAGATTTTATTTGTGTGAAAAGTGTTCTATAATTGTGTTCATATAGTTCCTGGATTTGTTTTGGCAGGTAGACTCCCAAAATATTTTATAATGTCTACAGTAACTTTAAATGGAATTTCTCTTTCTACCTCTTGCTGTTAAGCTATGTGAGTAATATATAGAAATGCTGATGGTTTATGTGAGTTTATTTTATATGCTGCAACTTTACTGAAGTTGTTTATTATTTCAAGTAGCTTTTTACTTGATTCTCTAAGATTCTCTAAGTATATCATCATATCATCTGCAAAGAGTGATAACTTAATTTCTTCTTTGCTTGTTCTAATTCCTTCAATTTCTTTTCTTCTTTTCTTGCCAAAACTAATATTTCTAGTACTATATTGAATAATAGTGGTGATAATGGACATCTCCTTTCTCAAATGATTGTTTAAAAAAAGTTTACATGCAATTGAGAAATAGCTATTGAAATAATTTTTTTAAAGTGTGGATCCACATTGCTCTGGAGATGCTAGAGTAGATCTGAATTGTAGACCCCAGGTTTAGGATCTTTGCTTCCCCTAGAAAGACCTTAAGATTGCTTTAGCAGTCCCAGGGTAGTAACCAGTAGAGAAATTATTTTTCCTAAAAGAAAAACACAAAAATAAAAAAGAGGAGTAGACCCATTAAGCAGGTGATAAAGAGTCAAACTGTTCCTGAATAAAGTCAAGGGCATCTAAAGCTGAAGGCAAGAGTTATGAATTATTATAGGAAAATGGGTTTCCCTTATTGTTAGGCCTACCTATTAGGTTTCCATAAGTTTCTGCCTACTATCCTCTGTGGGCCTTGATGGAAGACTGTATCTACCATTTATGGGTAGACTAGTGTGTTATCAAGGGTATTCTGGAGACATCTCAAACTGACTTATAAAGGTTGATAGTTAAATGTTTAATATGAACATTTATACATCTGAAATGGCAGACATTAAAAATCAGAAAAGTAAAACATATGCTGAGCAATAATGAGAAAAAACTAATAACCTCCCTGAAGGAGTTATCATAAAGAAAGAAGAAAAAGCAAAAGGCATGTGGAAGACAGCATAAGTCAGAAACTCTATATTTCTCCCTCCTTTCCCTGCTCCCACCTTGTCAGAGAAAGAGGGATATTATTCCATGTTACATCATTCTTCCTACACAGTGACTCCTAAAGCCAAGAAACTTCTTCCTTGGGTCCTAGGTTTTCCTACCTTACGGACCCTGGGAGCCTGTAAAACAATCCATTGTTACCAGAGCAAGAACACACAAAGTTCTAATATTTTCCTGACTATAAAGAGTAATTCAGAGAGCTACTATAAAGTTATCCATATTAGAATATTATTCTGGTTGGTCAGATGAATAATGCACAAAATATTCCTTGTCCTACCACATTTTAATACCATCATCTACCCAATTTATGTCTACTATTCAATTTTTAAAAGAATGTGCTGTCTGTTGCTGAAAATTACCACTTTTCTCAAAGCTCACAAGTTAACAGAGCCAATGTATCACTTATTCTCTCTTTGTCATGGTCTGGATAAGCACATATGCATCTTCTTTAACAAGCCAAACCCAACCACCAAATGGTTAACAACTTATCTAGTCTATGTGGACGTGCAAGTCAGAGAACCCAGAAAGCAAGATCACATAAAACCATGAAATACATAGCGAGTGTGAGGAAGAGACAAAGCTGATCCTGAAATATGATCCCTCTGCCACACCATAATCTCCGTTTTATTTTACCTAATGAGGCAGGAGTGAAAACAGTTGACCTGATCAGATTCAGATGGAAGCCCTAGAGGAGTAAGACCCCTGCTGCACTCCTGTCCAGACACCCTTTGTTACTTCCAAGTGAGCTGAGACCAGGCTGTGAACCATGTAAATAGAAGGTTTCCAGGTTAATGAAAAGCTGTAGCACCATTTGAAATCCTGGATGCAGAATTGTGTTTTGCCTAATGCAAAGCAACCTTCATGTAGTTCAGTAATAAAGTTTAATGAATGCTGGTGAGTTTGAATCTTGAGAATGAGAGACTACTGAAAGGCTAATAACTTCCTTTTCAGTTGAGATTCAGTTGGCATTCAAGTAAAATAAAGGGAAGAAGAGAAGAGGGAAGGGAAGAGAGAAGAAAAGAGAGAAGAGGGAAGGGAAGACAAACATAAAAATTCAGAATTACACATGAAATGTAATGTTCTTTATGACAAAATTCAAAGGGAAGTCTTTCCCTTAGTAAATATTTCTCATGAATTAATATTTATATTGCATTTTATTTGTTATCTATAAACAATTTTCAACACCATATGGAAATCAGTGTATTACAATTGTTTTTTTTAACAATGTAACTTTATAAAGAAATCTTGGTGAGGAAAATCATTTTAGAAATGTTTAATGGTATCTGCTAGGCAACTCACAGGCCTAAAATTTTTCTAGGGCAGCAGTGGGGAACCATAACCTCAAGGCTACATGTGGCTCTCTAGGTCCTCAAGTGTGGCCCTTTGAGTGAATTCAGGGCCAAATGTGAAGACCTAGAGGGCCACATGTGGACTTGGGGCTGTGGTTCCTCATGCCTATCCCTAGGGTACTACATATTTAAATGATATAACCAGGATCACACACAGGAGAGAGGCATCAGAGATGAGACTTGGATCCTGTTCTTCCTGATAATGAAGCCAGTTTTCTATGCATTGTATCATGTCATTTTCTACAACTATTCTAAAGCATAAAGTTCACTTGCTAAGGGATTTCTTCATTTTAATGGAAGCATACTCATACAAGGCAAGGACGACTAAAAAATGCTTTGGGATAATTCACTACTCAGAAATATCAAGCATGAATTCATCTAAAATGATGAAATCCAGATAACCAAAAATAGGGCTATATATGCTTTTTCAAAATAACAGTCTAAAGACTACGTTAAAAAAAAACTCCAGCATTTTTAGACACTTGAAGAGACCTGCGATTTCATTTTATGTGCATAATTAATCCCCCCACCCTTTAGTGTCATGAATTACTTTGACAAAAGCAAAACATTTTTTAAAAATCACCTGGCTGTTGGTTGTTCTCCTGCATCTTTGAAGAAGACCAAAAAATTTCAGTGTGTCCAACTGTGGCCAATCAGACAAATACGAGCTCAGAATGCTATACCACAGGTTGGGCTCAGGTAGTCCGTATGAATATTTGGGGTGGATATCCTAAATTTATGCATCCTACATTTACTTTGTGCTTTCTCAATTCTGCTTTGCTCATAGAGCACAGCACCTTTTCTTATGTGGGCATGCCATGCTGAGCATTCTTGTGCCAGTGTCTCCCATGTTGCACAGTCAAATACAAAGTTCTTGAGAGAGACCCTGAGAGTGTCTTTGTATCATTTCTTTTGGCCACCATGTAATCTCCTGCCCGATGCAAGTTTTCCATAAAATGGTATTTTTAGCAAGCATACATTTTGCATTCGAATAACATGGCCAGCCCATTGGAGTTGCACTTACCTGGGTTCTTTTGCTTCCAAACTGCCATGACAACAAGATCTTGGTTACATGTCAATCTACTCAGACTGGCCAGGGAAAAGGAGTTAAGGACAATGCCAGGGGTCAAGACTGGAAGATTTCCCCAAAGAACTGGTACCTCCATCAATACAGAAAGTGGGGCAGGAAGAAATATCCTGAGGCAGAAGAAGATATGGTTGCCTTATGCTATATCTACAAACACTGAAGGAAAAATGTATTCTCTCTCTACTATCCCTCTCAACAAAATTGTAGGAATGAAAGCTTGCCTTCTCAAATCCATGCTTAAAATATCCCTAATTTCACTCTCATGTCTCAGTGGAGGTTTCTGGCCCCTTGTCTCATCCTAAATCAGGTTTCAAGGTGGATGGGGTGTTCAGGGAGGATTATCACTTCTGGTGTGAAGACTTGCTGAGCCTTTTTTAGGGCTGCTCACCCACCTTTGGTGTCCACCTTTCACCCAACTCTCACCTGAGGTTCCAAGAAACTGTAGTATGTGCAGTCCACCATCCCTTGTAAAATTATTTCAGCAGATAGACTAAATCAAACAGTGTCTGGGGCAGGGGTGTGTCTACCCCAAGCATTTGAAGATTTCCTTCATGGAATGGGCAGATGAGAACAATTTGTTCTGGTGGCCATGAAGGCAGCTGACACAGGTGCTGTGAAATACTTAGAGCTTGGTCAGACATCAAAAATGCCAAGATCATCTACTTCATTCTAGGCTTCTGCCAGTTGTCCTAACTTTTTTTCTTGCTACTGGACTTTGATGACTCTGGAAGAGACAGTGAGGCTAACAACTGTGCATTTCTGCCTCATTTAAATCCAATTCCCTGTCCTGTCACTGGTCCTCTTCTAAAAGAAAGACAACCAAGAGCTGGAGTTTGATCTTACTACTACAAGCACAACCCAGGACCTTTTCTGCTTCAGATAGTGGTGATGGGGGGGAGAGACAGATGAATAAAAAGGTGTTGGCCTGATTTTTCTCTCATATTCACTGTTCCAAGATCCCCTGGATTAGTTTTTTAAACTGGTATTTCATCTCACACTTCCATTTCACTATACTGGCTACTATCTCTTAAGCCTGTGATACATTCCATCTTCCTGAATCAATCTCTGTTCTTCTTTAAGTAATCATGCATATATTTATTTTACATATTGTATCTCTCCAATACAATGTAAGCATTTTGAGGGTGAATACTATTTTTTATTTTATCAATGCATCCATAATTCCTGGCAATATGTTTTGCACAAAAGTAGGGCTTAATAAAAGTTTGTTGAGTTGAATTAGACACCAGAGAATATTTTTAAGAGTAAGATTTTCATATGATTATAGATATCTTTAATTTCTTCCCCTGAAAATTGCCTATTCATATCCTTTGACCATTCATCAATTGGGGAATGACTTGTATGGTTATATATTTGAGTCAGTTCTTTATATATTCTAGAAATAAGGCCTTTATCCCTGAGCTTAGCCGTAAAAATTTTTTCCCAA